>JAKSZT010054416.1:8562993-8633362 GCA_026826555.1 Tolypeutes matacus | reverse complement strand
TAGATAGATAGATAGATAGATAGATAGATAGATAGATAGATAGATAGATAGATAGAGATTGACAGGCTTAACAGCCATTCTTTCTGTTTATATAAAACATTTAGTAAAAAAACACATGGGATTGCCTTACAGAATACCATTCCAAAATTTTCTATTAAAAATGATGCCACCCATGATGCCATATTTTCCAAATATATTAGTTTAAAATAAGAATCCTGTTAAGGCAGTCTCAGATTTGCTCTTCAGTCACTTAAGGATAAGCTGGGTTTAGAGACATATTATGATCAGGAAGAGAGAGCATATAGTCCCAAAACAGGTTCAGTTATTTTACTTCCTAGCTCCGGAAGCTACTTGGCATGTGCATGGGGTTTATTTTATCTAGAGCACTGCTTGGTTGTTGTTGTTTTTTTATTTCTTTGCATCTAGCAATGTTACTGCATGAGCTGTTTTTAACCACTGTGAATCTTCATAAGGTTATGCTAGCTTTCCTTTTACATTAAATGCATGGATTTATCTTTTAGATTTCCATGTAGAAGAGGCACTGGATTGGCCTGGAGTATACTTGCTTCCAGGTCAAGTTTCTGGGGTGGCTTTGGACCCTAAGAATAACCTGGTGATTTTCCACAGAGGTGACCATGTCTGGGATGGAAAGTAAGTAATATTTTTCCTTCAAGGAGTAAATGAAAATAAAGATAGAGTGTATTATAAAGTTTCTTTTTTATCTTGATTTTTGTGAGCAAAACATATTTGTTCTTTTATCGTATGGCTGTGGTAAGTAGCAGAGTAGAAGTGTTGTGCATTTTTAAACAATGAAAGTTTCATTAGTTTATGGAAAGAAGGCAAAAACAGTTGGTGGTTCCACCTACTCTCCATTCTGCTCCACCCTCCTGAAGTTACCTTCACGTACCCACCTGAATAATACTAAAGGCAGCTAAGTCAAAACATTGCTTAGGAATTTCAAGACTTCAAAGAAAGTGCACCATGAGGAGCAGTCAACTCAGAGTGGTTATTGGTTGACTCTAGTAAAGCACTTTGTTATTTTTGCTTACTGGGGGCAGAATTATTCTCAGGCCATTGGACTCTCCTTTTTCTTCAGACCACCTGTGGCAGTGATACAGTTAACCTGGAAATCATGGTTGGAGCACTTTGGCAACCGAATGTGTAGAAATAGACAGTATCTTGGCTGGCTATTTTTAAATAGATTAAATTGATTACTCAAATACTGTCTAATACCCTTGCTTTTTCCTCTGGGTTTCTCTTTCCACACTTTCATTCTATTTTCCAGTGCCGCCTTGTAGGGACTTTTAAATAAATATTGCTAACACTTATTGAGTATTTACTGTGGGGCTTGTCACTGATCAAAATGTTTGCATAAATTACCTCACAACAGCTAAGCACTGTAATTGTGATCATTCACATTTTACACATGAAGAAACTGAGAGAAGCTAAATATTTTGCACAAAGTCTCACAGTCAGCAAGTGGCAAAGAGCCAGGTTTTAGTCCCTTTCAGTCTCATTTAACCATCCTGCAATTCTGTCCCTTATAGGATTGTAAGCATATCTTGGAATTCACATGATAGTATTTTTAAAAGCTTGCTCCAGACCTTAGCCTGTTATTTTAACTCTAATGTTTAACATGTTTTTAAAATTCTCCTGAGTTATGAATATCCATTTATTCATTTGTTTTATTACAAATTTACATATGAAGGTACATTTTAAAAAACATCAGTTAAGTCTAATGAATCTTCTCCTTTCAAGTGTACAATCCTAGGGACTCATTTGGAAAAATGAGATATAGTTCAATTTTTTTCCTCCTTTTAAAAACATGTTGATTAAACTTATGTTAAACCTGCTCTGTCACATATATATGTGTTTAGTTTTCTTTGTGCAATTGAAAATAGAATTCAATCACTATTTCAAGATAGATTAGTAGCCGTTCTGTTTAATTGTCCTTTGCCATTGTCATACTTGAAAAGGGAGTCTGAGAAAGGTCACTTCAGAATTCAAATCAAACAATCGAATTCAACATTTCCATTCATACATTTCTGTTACATCGTCTTAGTCATTATTGAACATCTAATGGTATTTTAACAAGTGCTTTTCAAAGCAAACTATTACTATTCATTGTAGCATATTCTTCATTTAATGAATATTGCTACATTTTCTGCATGAATTTCTAGGCACATTTTACCAGAGGAGAAAATTACAGCATCATTTTCTCCCATTGATACTGTTTCAGCAGACTAAAGCTAAATTGGACAAGGTCCAGTTTTCCATTTTAATGTGATATTCATTCCAAATAAACAGCAGAAGCTAGAATAGTTTAATAGAAAAAGAGAGCAGTAAAGGTCCCCTTGGGGTAGTAGACACAGGACTGTGGAACAAGAGCCACGAAAACCTTTGAGGTAGCTATGTGGCAGTCCTAGCTGAAGGAATATTTTTTTTCCTGGCATCTAGCTTTCATCCAGATAACCAGTATCATTTTTAAGTAGAATCCAGTTTCAGTGCTAACCCCTGATGAATTTGCCCTGATAAATGACTTCAACATGGCAGAGTTAAAAATGCAAGACTTCTTCAGAGTAAATGGGCTGGTTTTACTCTTTAAATGTTTCTCCTTTCTCTTTCGTCTTTGTCTTTCAGATGTAAGAATAGTTATTCTTCTTTCCTCCTCTCTTTCTGATATTGTCTGTTACTTTCTAACAGCCTTGGCAATCCACAGATGTGAGGAAATTCTCAGATCTCTGCTTTATAATTCATGAAGAGAATTAGGATTACTCTGTTGGTTATTTTTTAGGAAAATAGATTCGGATTTGTGAGCTCTGTTCTTTGAACTATCATGCATGACCATCCTTCCCACATAGATGGGTGGCCTAAATAAGATAGACAAAGTACATGGTTTTCCTTCTCCTTCATTAAAAATCCAAGGATTGTACAAAGAATAATACAGCACCTTCTTGTAAATTTATGATATACTGCTGAGAAACAATGAAAATTAGACATTGGGTGGGTATTGCATTTTGGTTGCTACCACTTACTGTTTGCGTAGAGTAGTGAGAAATCCTGTATTGATTTTCTTTGTAATCCTTCCCATCCTGATATTTCTCAGGTTCACAAAATTATAGCTTCTACAAGGCCAGGGCTTGTTAAATCAAATTTAAGCACTTTAAATCACATGGTTCTTAGGAGGTGATCCTTCTTTAAGTATCACATAGGGCTTAGAGTTAATAATAATCCTTAATGATTATAATGCCCAAATCTCCATTAATATTATCACATCAACTGTCTTTATAAATACTATTATTCTTCACTCTCAGCTGATAGTCCTGATAATCCCTTATTCTTCTACTTAACCATACTATATAACATGGCAACCAAATAATAACAATAATTTGCTTAACCTCCTGAATGATGATTCTCACTTCTTTTCTCCACTTGATTTCCATTTTCCTCCCCTTCTGCCCCTTCTTTCAATATGACAACTTTAAGAAGCTTTTTCTAGCAAAGATAGGAAATGCCTAATACCAGTAGGGTGTAATGAAACTTTAAAGCGCCTCTTTTCTAACGTGGTATTGGGGCAGCATGGCAGCTAGAGCTCTGTAAAGTTTCAGTGCCTCCTACCTGAGGCTGGGTAGCCCTGCCTCAGTGGTGGCTGTTCCTGGATCTCTGTCTTAAAATAACCATGAATGTAAAAGGCTTATTTCCTGTCCTTTTCTTCATTTATATCAGCTCTCATTGGGTTCTACCACGCAGGACTCATATTACATGCCTACTTAACTAAAGTATGGGTCTTGCCCCTAATTTTTAGGTGTTAAAAGTTATTTCCTTTATATCATTTATCATTTCTTCACGTTGAGTTGGAAGGACTCTTGGAACTTGTATCACTTCAGATTCTCTTGCTACTAATGAGAGAAAAACCAACACAAACTGGCTTAGGAAAAAAGGAACTTATTAGTTAGTATAAATGAAAACTTCAAGCAATATTGTAGTCTGAAAAACGTCACCAGGATCCATTTTTCAACTCATTTTCTCCTGATTGACTCCTTTCCCAGACGCTGATTGATGCTTTCTCCCCAGCCCACCTCCCCCCACTTCCCTGCAGTTTCAGAGTCTCTTACCACAGCTCTGGTACATGGAAGAGAGGGTCTTATGCAGGATAGGTCAGCAGAAAGCTCTCAAAGTCAGTCCTTTATCACTCTTTAGTCTGACAGGACTTAACTTCCATTCCTTTTTTGTTTTTGTTTTACATCTATATTGCATTTTTATTTCAGCTCAGAATAAACTACTAAAAAGCAACATTTCTTTATTTTTACCCAGTGTTACTGCTGGACTAAACCATTAAGGGAGCTAAAAAGAGATTCCTGAATAAAAGTATAGTCACCATGTATGTTTACCATAAAGTTTTTTAAGTTGTTGGCATTACACTTCTAGTACTTCTTTGAACCTCAGTATGATGGATATATGAAACACCTACTCTTTTTTAATTTATTTTTTTATTAGAGAAATTGTGGGTTTACATACCAATCATGCTTAAAATACAGGATTCCCATACACCACCCCACTACAAACACCTTGCATTGGTGTGGAATATTTGTAACAATTGATAATGACATATTTGTGTAAATGTACTATTTTTTTTAAACAATATTGTCATATGGTGTTGCTCTTACTAGGTCTTTGATCCAGTTTGAGTTGATTTTTGTACATGGTATGATATGGGGCCACCATCATTCTTTTGCAAATGGTGATATAGTTTTCCCAGCATCATTTGTTGATGAGACTGTTCTTTCCCAATTGAGTAATTTTTTCTTCCTTGTCAAAAGTCAGATGGCCATAAGTGTGAGGATTGATGTCTGAGCTCTAAATTCGATTTCGTTGATATATATGTCTGTACTTGTACCAATATCATGCTGTTTGGATTATTATGGCTTTGTAAGTAAAATTTTAAGATCAGGAAGTGTTTCATTCAACTTCGTTCTTATTTTTCAACACAGCTTTGGCTATTTGGGCCCTTTCCCATTCCTTATAAATTTGATGATTAACTTTTCCGTTTCTGTGAAGAAAGTTGTTGGAATTTTGATTGGAATTGTGTTAAACTGTAAATCACTTTAGGTAGAATTGTCATCTTAAATATATTTGGTCTTCCAATCCATGAACATAGAATATCCTTCCATTTATTTAGGTCTTCTTTGATTTCCATTAGCAATGTTTTGTGGGTTTTCTGTGTACAAGTCCTTTGCATCCTTGGTAAAATTTATTCCTAGATATTTGATTCTTTTAGTTTAAGCTATTGTAAATGGAATTTTTTCTTTATTTCCTCCTCAGTTTGCTCATTACAAAAGTCAGAAACACTACTGACTTTTGCTTGTTAATCTTGTACCCTGTCACTTTGCTGAATTTGTTTATTAGCTCTGGTAGCTTTGTTGTCGATTTTTCAGAAATTTCTGTGTAGAGGATCATGTCACCTGCAAATAGTGAAAGTTTTACTACTTCCTTTCTGATTTGGCTACTGTAGCAGTCTGACATTATTTATGAATTCCAAAAATAGATATTGGATTATGTTTGTAAACTTGTTTGTTCCTCTGGGTATATTAGATTGTATTGGATTCAGAGGTTTTACTTTTACTTGATTAAATTATGATTAAGGCTTTGATTGGGCCAGGTCAGTAGGACATTGTGTCCCCACTCCCGTGGTAGGTAGGGACTCACAGAGAAAACCACATGGCAGAGCAGACATTGGAGTTTTGATGCTGGAGTTTTAATGCTGGAGCTCTGAAAAGTAAAGACACAGAGAAGATACATGAGGAAAGAGAGAAGGCTCCATTAGACACAGTAGGGGCCCCGGGAAGAGAGATGAGCCATTTACCTGATAGTTTACAGCTGGCCTTGTGGAGAGAGGGAGTGCAGCTGAGCCCAGGAAGAGAAACGAGCCCTGGGAGAGAGATGAGACTTATCCTAGTCTATAGCTGATATTGGAAGAAGCTGGGACCATGGAGCCTTAAGAGGAAGAGGAAGCCTGAACCCTTGCACATGTTGGCAGCCATCTTGCTCCAACACATGGTAACAGATTTTGGTGAGGGAAGTAACTTACACTTTATGGCCTGGTAACTGTAAGCTTCTACCCCAAATAAATACCCTTTATAAAAGCCAACGGATTTCTAATATTTTACATCAGCACCCCTTTGGCTGACTAATACATATTCCTTTTATTTGTTTTTCTTGCCTAACCTTTAGTACAATATTGCATAACAGTGGTGACAGTTGGCATCTTTGATCTGTTCCAGATCTTAGAGGGAAAACTTTCAGTCAGTTTTTATCAAGACAGGATGCTGGATTTTGTCAAATTTCTTTTCTGCATCAGTTGAGATGATGTGGTTTTTTTCCCCCTTCTTTTTGTTAATATGGTGTCTTACATTAATTGATTTTCTTATGTTGAATGACCCTTAATACCTGGGATAAAACCCACTTGATCATGGTGTATAATTATTGTAGTGTGTTGTTGGATTCAATTTGCAAGGATTTTGTTGAGGATTTTTGCATCTATATTGATAAGAGATACTGGTCTGTAATTTTCTTTTCTTGTAGTATCTTTATCTGGCTTTGGTATTAAGGTGATGTTGGCCTTTTAGAATGAATTAGGTAATGTTCCCTCTTCAATTTTTTCTGAAGAGTTTAAGCAGGATTCGTATTCATTCTTTCTTTTTTTTTTTTTTTTTTAATTTATTTTTATTGTGGGTAAAAATCAAAATTCTCACAATACATACAAACATTTGCAAAATGATATATAAATATATATATGCATATATGTGTATTTGCTTACAAAAATGTTATTTATATATATATATATATACATATATTTTAAGAGGTGCTTAGATTACCCAAAATATTACATGGAACCCACTGGGATTCCCATGTTGCCCACCTCCCACACCTCCCACCACATCCCCCACAAACATCTCCCACAAGTGTGGCCCACCACCCTCAATGAACTTACACATCCTGGAGCCTTGCCACCAACCATAGACAAATGATTGGTAGAATTCTCCTGTGGAGCCATCTGGTCCTGGACTTTTCTTTCTTGGGAGGTTTTGATGACAGATTTAATCTCTTTATTTGTAATTGATCTGTTGAGGTCTTCTATTTCTTCTAGAGTCAGTGTAGGTTTTTCATGTGTTTCTAGGAATTTGTCCATTTCATCCAGCTTGTCTAATTTCTTGGCGTATAGTTAGTTGATCATTTGGCATCCTTGACTTGTTCCAGATTTTAGAGGGTACCTATTATGATACTTTTTTTATTTCTGTGGGGTCAGTAGTAAAGTTCCCCATCTCATTTCTGATTATATATATTTGTGTCCTCTCTTTTTTTCTTTGTCAGTCTTGCTTGATCTTTTCAAAGAACCAAATTTTGTTTTTGTTGATTCCCTCTATTGTTTGTATTCTCAAATTAACTTATTTATGCTGTAATCTTTGTTATTTCTTTCTTTTGCTTGCTTTCAGATTAGTTTGATGTTCTTTTTCTTATTCCTCCAGGTGTGCATATAGGCCTTTGCGTTTTAGTTCTTTTTTAATGTAGCATTTAGGGCTATAAATTTCCCTTTCAGCACTGCCTTTACTGCATCCCTAAATTTTGATATGTTGTGTTCTAATTTTCATTGGTGTCGGGATATTTACTGACTTCCCTTGTAATTTTTTTCTGTGAACCACTGATTGTTTAAGACTATATTATGGGAAGCAGCTGTGGCTCAATCAGTGGGGCTCCCGTTTACCATATGGGAGGCCCCGGGTTCGGTTCCTGGGGCCTCCTGGTGAAGGCAAGCCCACCCGCACGGCGTGGTTGGCTGACCCAGTGAGCACAAGCAGCAAGGGGGGGATAAATGAATAAATAAATAAAATCTTAAAAAAAAAAAAAATAATAAGACTATATTATATAACTTCCATATATTTGTGGATTTTTCCAGGTCTCTGCCTGTTATTGTTTTCCAGCTTTATTGCATTATGCTCAGAGAAGATGCTTTGTATAATTTCAATCTTTTTAATTTTATTGAAACTTATTTAGTGACTATCCTAGAGAATGATCCACATGTGCTTGAGAAGAATGTATATCCTACTGTTTTGGGGTGCAGTGCTCTATATATGTCTGCTAGTTCTAGCTTATTTATCGTATTATTCATGTTCTTTGTTTCCTTATTGATCTAGATGTTCTATATATTGCTGAAAGTGGTGTATTGAAGTCTCCAGCTATTATTTTAGAAGTGTCTGTTTCTCCCTTCAGTTTTGCCAGTGTTTGTCCCATATATTTTGGGGCACCATGGTTAGGTGCATAAATATTTATGACTGTTATTTCTTCTTGGTGGTTTGCCCCTTTTATTAATATATATTGTCCTTCTTTGTCTTTTATAACAGCTTTTGTCCAATATTAATGTAGCTATTCAGCTCTTTTTTTGGTTACTTTTTGCATGGAATATATTTTTCAACCTTTCACTTTCAACCTATTTGTGTCTTTGGTTCTAAGGTTAGTCTCTTGTAAACATCATGTAGTTGGTTCATACTTTTTTATCCATTCTGCCACTTTGTGTCTTTTTATTGGGGAGTTTAATCCATTAACATTCAGTGTTATTACAGCAAAGCAGTTTTCAGTCATTTTGTCCTTGTGGTTTGTATATGCCATATGTTTTTTTAACTCTCTTTTCCTTTATTGCAACCTAATTTTCTGTATAGTTGATCTTTTGTGATATACCTGACTGACGCCTTCCTCATTTCTGTTTCTGTATATTTTTTAAATACTTTATTTTGGTTACCCTGGGGTTTATAATATACTTATATCTATAGCCTAATAATATGAAAAGATACCAACCTACCTTCAATAGCATACACTTTCTCTGCTCCCATATCCCTCTGTTTATGTTGTTTTTGCCCCACTTTACCATTTTATATTTTGCATATCCATTATTAGCAAATATGCCTTTTTCTTGTTCAGTTGTATTCTGACTGTTATAGAAATTAAAGAGTGGAGTTGTATTTTGGATTTTACCCTTTAAGTTACCCTTACTGGAGACCTTCATTTCTAAACACTGGTTCAAGCCACTATCTCCTGTCTTTTCATTTCAACCTACAGAACTCCCTTTAGTAATTCTTATTCATCTCTTGTTGACATACTCTCTCAGTTTCTGTTTACTGTGAATTTTTTAAACTCTCCCTCATTTTTGAAGGAGAGTTTTGCCAAATAAAGTATTCTGACTGGCAGTTTTTCTCTTTCAGTACCTTAAATATATTATACTGCTGCCTTTTTGCCTCCATCGTTCCTGATGAGAAATCGGCACTTAAACTTATTGAGGATCCCTTGTATGTGATGAATAGCTTTTCTCTTGCTGCTTTCAGGATTCTCTCTTATCTTTTGCATTTGACATTCTTAGTATGTGTCTCGGAGTAGCTCTATTAGGATTTATTCTGTTTGGAGTACGTTGCACTTCTTGGACATGTATTTCTATCTTTCATAGGAGTGGGGAAATTTTCAGCCATTATTTCTGGATATTCTTACTACCCCTTTTCCCTTCTCTTTTCCTACTGGAATACCCATGATACCTATATTTGTGTGCTTCATGCTGTCATGCAAATCCCTAAGACACTGCTCAAATTTTTTTCTGTTTTTTTTTTTTTTCTTTCTGGTCTTCTGACTGTGTGATTTTGATTGCCCTGTCTTGTTCACTGATACTTTCTTATGCCTGTTCAAATATGCTGTTGTTTGCCTCATGTATTTTTTTTTTCTTGAGGCACCGGGACTGGGGATTGAACGTGGGATTTCATATGTAGGAAGCCGGCACTCAACCACTGAGCCACATCAGCTCCCTCTAGTGTATTTTTAATCTCTACTATTGTGCCTTTCATCCCAATAATTTCTATTATGTTTCTTTTTATACTTTCAAATTCTTTTTTATACTCAAACATTGTCTTCTTAATATCCTTTACCACTTTTTGCATGTTTCCTTCATATTCTTTTTGAATTGACTTAGGAGATTTGTTTGAACTTCTTTGCCTAGTTGTTCCAAATTCTGTGTCTCCTCTGAAGTTTTGTTTCCTTGACTAAGCCATATCTTTCTGTTTGTATGGTTTGTAATTTTTTGCTGATATCTAGGCATATTACTATCTTGATTAGTTAACGCTAAAGATCAGATTCTCCCTCTTGTCTAGGGTTTTGTTTTTGATTGGCTTTGTGTTAAAGCTTTTTTTAAAAACCAAATCAATTTTATTGATACATATTAATAAAGCATAAAATTCATCCAAAGTGTACAATCAATGGTATTTGGTATAATCACATAGTTGTACATTCATCACTTCAATCATTATTAGAGCATTTGCATTATTTCAATAATAATGAGAAACAAAAAAGAAACAAGAAATTTCTCACCTCACAATCTCTGTATGCTTCCCCCACTATACATAGCTGGTGTTTCTGGCTGTTCAATCCAAAGTGTATAATCAATGGTTTTTTAGTATAATCACAATGTTGTATATTCATCATCTCAAAAATTTTAGAACAATTTCATTACTCCAAAAAGAAAGACCCCACAAAACTTAGCATTCCTTCCTCAGATCTACATAACCACTAATCTCATTTCATCTTTATAAATTTATTTATATTTACATTTTATATAAATGAAATCATACAATATGTAGTACTCTGTTCACTTAGTATAACAGAAAGCTCTTTTTTGATGCTTGATCCAATTTATTCTAGACCTTTAGAATAGCCCATGTTTAACTGATCAGATTTTCTCAGCTCTTCTTCATCTAATTCTTGCCCTGGATATGTGGTACAATTTTTAAGATTGTACCTTTTGTGTAATTGTTTCATCTCCAGGAGAAAACTTGTTTTCCTCTACTCATCCTCTGGGAATCTTGATCTGTTTCTGTTTGTTTTTGTGCAGAATTTTCTCCCCAGCTCCTATGAATTGTTTAAATTCTCTCACTCAATGCCCCATTTTCCTTATTCTTTTCAGTGCTGGGACTTTCCTGTTTTGCAGCAGTTCAGTTTAACCCCACCCCCCTTTTTTTTCTCTGTGAGGCTTTTCTACCTTTGCTGTCTTCCCCTGTAGGATATCCCACCCTGGGGAGCCAGATAGGGTTAATCCAGAAAGGTGGTTCGCTCCAGAAAAGCCTGTCTTTCATATAGTCAACAGAAACTGGATTGAGTGCACAGAGTATTTTCCAGCTGCAGTTTTACTGTGCCCCCCCCCACCCACTTGCAGTAGCCATTGGGCAATTTAATGTAATTATGAATTCCAAAAATATAATTGGATCATGCTTGTAAACTGATCTGTTCATCTGGGCATGACTAAGTTATGATTAGGGCATTGACTGGGCCATGTCAGTAGGACATTGAGTCCCACCCCTTTGTGGGTGGAAGAATAGAACATAAAAGGCAAGGCAAAGGACAGAGGGAGCAGTTCTGAAGTTGGAGTTTTGATGCTGGAGTTTTGATGGTGGAGAGAAGACCCCAGGAGAAGAGAAGCGAGCCATTCACCTCATAGTCTACAGCTGACCTTGTGGAGGAAACAGAGGAACTAAGCCTGGAGAGAAACGCAGCCCCGGGAAGAGAGGAACCCAAGAAGCCTGAACCCTGGCAAACGTCAGCAGCTGTCTTGCTCCAACACATGGCAATGGACTTTGGTGAGAGAAGAAACTTATGCTTTATGGCCTGGTAACTGTGGACTTCTACCCTAAATAAATACCCTTTATAAAGACCAACCCATTTCTGGTATTTCGCATTAGCACCCCTTTGCCTGACTAATAAACTTGCTCACCCTTTTTTTCTCCTGTGGACCCTTTTGTATGTTTTACTTCTTCAGTGGCTTGAGTTCTGCCCTAGTTCTCTGTGGACTTGGTCCCTGTGCTTCAATATTTGTGGGGTTCTATCCCTGCTCTACCCCATGGAAGATGGGAGGGATCTGGGCCACTGCCTCTGAGTTGCATGGGACTGAGTGAGGGAGAGGGAGTAGACCTGTGGGCCTGGGACAGAAGTTTCCTACCTGATATTTTCCTTTTTCTTTGATTCAGTGTTTGTGGAGTCCTTCTGCAATCTCTACTATCCTCTAGAGTTTCTAAGCAAGTAGGATTTTTCCTTTTACTCACTGAATTTCTAGGGAAGTTTTTTCAGATTTAAATCTGTTGATGTCACTCAGTATTTCCATTCTTAATTCCCTGCGAGCAGAGAAATGAAATTCACTTCTTGGCTTAGCCCAAAAGTCTTTTGTCCCACCCCTGAAATGTGGGAATGGAATCAACATCATCTGAAACAAATGAGTTGAGTGTGGGCACTCAGAATTTTGGGTCAACTAAAGAAAAATTGAATTCCATTGACACAAAATAAGGCAGTAGTTGCTGGGCACACAGAACAGTAAATGTCCACCAGAGCTCATCTCTAACTGCCTACCTAATGCAGATATCTGTTCTACATCTTCCAAGTTATCCAGTTCTTGAGCTTTCTCAGTGCCAAGACATTCCCTAGATGGAAGATACTATCCAATTGTGGGACCAATCTTTATGCTATGAAGTTCTTTATTATGTTAAATTCAAATCTGAGTCCTGTAACTCCACTCTCATGACAGAATAATGCAGAATGAATTAATTCCCATTTTCCATGTCACTTATTTTCATATTTGAAGAAAGTCTTATCTTCTTCAGACTAAATAGCCTCCAAGCCCTCAACCATTCTTCATGCCCATGTAGTTACTTTCATCTGAAGGCACTCTGGTTTCTCAGCCCTTCAAAGTGTTCGGTCCAGATGTGGACACCATACCTTAAATATAATCTGATCAGTGATGCAATTACTTTCCTTCATCTATAATCTAGACTTCAATTAGTATAAAAAGTATAAAAAGTACTAGTATTTTCACAGTCATATCACCTTGTTGCCTTATGTTAAATTTGTAGTCTACAAAGATCTCCAAATATATTTCATGAAATTGTGCTCAAGTTTTTACCACATTTTATATTTACTCAATGTTTTTAAAAATATTAAATTCAGAACTTTGTTCCAGTTCCATTTCATTTCGTTAGAATTAGGAATTGTTTCTATGTACAGAAATTATTTTAACCTTAATTGTTAACCAGAGAATAGCTTGTCCTTCCCAGCCTTGTATTAGGTCAATTTGATAAATATGCCTTCCATATTTTCATAAATACTGTGTATCAGTTTGAGTAATTGAATGGTTGCTTGACATGTTTTGTTCTGAGACAATTCATGTGGTCTTCTGGGAATCTCCTTTTTTTTTCCCTAAACAGCTCACAAGGTATCTCTCCATCAGTGATGAGATTTTGCCAAGGTTACTTGGCCTACAGTTTCAGAAATCGACCTGCTTCCTAGCTTATAAAAATATCAACGCAAGATTTACCTCACCAGTTGCCTAGAGCCTCAGTGAAAATAGGTGCTTAAAGTTCTGCTTCTACATCTGCAATTTCTTTCATACCTTAGGAACTAATTGGACATGACAATCAGAACTCAACATGACAAAGTAGTACCTAAATATCTTCATATCTGAGAGAAATTTGTAGAGAGTTCCACAAAAACAATGTTTCAGTATTCTACCCTTCTCTATCACATAGTGCCATTTCCCATTTTACTCAAATCATTTTCTTGTGGTTTTATACAACTTTTCCTAATTCTTCTTTGTTTTGTGACTATTCTTCCATTTCTTATATTTGTATTATTGAACTAAAAGGGGGATTTTCCAATTTGGTAAGGTCAAGGCTAGTAAAAGAAAACACTTTTTAAAAAATAAAAATAACAAATAAAAGAAAGAAAGGAGAACTTTGAATCTTGGTTACTGTTTCCTAGCTTTGAGTCTTTCATCAAGACACTTGAAATTCAAGGGACTGTCAGGCCCCTTGTGTAGAAAATGAGGGCTTTAATAACTGCCCCATACTGTTGAATACAAAACTCACTTTGTAAGTGACTAGTCCCTGTGGGCTTACTGACAATAGAGTCTAGGGCCTGGGTGCCCTGATACCTAGTTCATTGTTATTTCCATTGTTATTTGTGGTGGCTCTCGTTCTAGGTCCATTAGAGCCCTAAATGGTCGTACTGTTTTCTTTGTCTGCTTACCACTTTTCCTTCACACAGAGATTTTTTTTGCCATGTATATATATTCAAAAGTAAATGTTATTAGCATAATATTAAATTATATTTCATTTAGAATCCCTGGCCTTTGTATCATACGCCTTTGCTTTCCTACCATTGGGGGTACATTTCCACTTATTTTCTCACTTCAAAACATGTGGTTCTTTCTTTAGCTTCTGTTTTTCTTAAAAAATCAATTTTATTAATACATATTAATAAAGCATTAATCCATCCAAAGTGTACAATCAATGGTATTTGGTATAATCACATAGTTGTGCATTCATCACTTGAATCATTATTAGAGCATTTTCATTATTCCAATAATAATAATAATAAACAAAAAACAGACCAAAAAAAAGAAAGAAACTCATCACTCTCAATCTCTCTATACTTCCCCTACCATACATAGCATCTATTATGTTTTTGTCTCTAGTTTATTTGTATTTATATTTTGTAAAAACAGTCTTATATATGAAATATGACCTATATTTGTATTTCACATGAGGTTTCACTATGTTATACAGTCCCATGTTACATTTTTTAACTTTCCTTCTGCTAATATACCTATATAATAGCTCTGCTAGATACAAGCACTATGATGTCCTTTTACCTTTTCTATTTTCATTTACAAAGATTTACAAACAACATTTTTACTAATTCTGCACAGATTAACTCTCAGCTTTCTATTCTCTACCCTCCTATTCTCTGGTGACCTATAATCTAATTAGTAACTCCATGAGTTTACACAATATATTTAGTTCATAATATGTCAATCATACAGTATTTGTCCCCTTGTATTTGGCTTGCTTCACTCGACATAATATCCTCCATGTTCATTCATGTCGTCATATATTTCATGACTTCATTCTTCTTACCACTGCATAATATTCCATTTTGTGTATATACAATTTGTTTATTCATTCATTGGTTGATGGACACCTGGGATGATTCCATCTTTTGGCAATTGTGAATAATACCTTTATGAATGTCAGTGTGCAAATGTCTGTTCATATCACTGCTCTCAGTTCTTATGGGTATATACCTAGTAGTGTTATTGCCGGGTCACATGGCAAGTCTATATTCAACTTCCTTAGGAACTTCCAAACAGTCCTACACAGTAGCTGTACTATTTTACATTCCCACCAACAGTTAATAAGCATTCCTATCTCTCCACATCTCTCCAACACTTGTAGTTTTCTGACTTTTTAATATTTTTAATAGTGGTCATCCTAATAGGTATGAAATGATATCTCATTGTAGTTTTGATTTGCATTTTCCTTATTGCTAGTGATGTTGAACATTTTTTCATGTGTTTTTAAGCCATTTGTATTTCTTCTTTGGACAAATGTCTATTCAAGTCTTTTCCCGTTTTTTAATTGGGTAGTGTGGCAGTTTGGGATTGTTTATGAATTCCAAAAACAGTTATTGGATTACATTTATAAGCTGGTCTGTCAGAGGTATCACTTTTAATTGATTAAATTATGATTAGGACTTTGATTGGGCCATGTCAGGAGGGCATTGAGTCCCTTGGTGGGTGGGGATTCACAGAGAAAAGACATGGCAAAGGACAGAGTTGGGAGTTTTGAGCTGGAGCCGGGAAGTGAACACACAGGAGAACACAGAGAAATAGAAAAGGCTTCTTAGACATGGCAGAAGCCCAGGGGAGAGAGACAGAGCCGTTCACCTGAGAGTCTACAGCTTGTGTAGAGAGCCCAGCAGCTGAGCCCGGAGAGAAACAGACCCCCAGGAAGAGAGGAACCCAAGAAACCTGAACTCTTGGCAGACATCGGCAGTCATTTTGCCCCGATACGTGGCAGTAGACTTTGTTGTGGGAAGTAACTTATGCTTTATGGCCTGGGAACTGTAAGCTTCTACCCCAAAATAATACGCTTTATAAAGGCCAACTGATTTCTGGTATTTTGCATTAGCACCCCTTTGGCTGACTAATACATGTAGCTTGTATTTTTGTTGCTGAGTTATAGTATCTCTTTATATAGCATGGATATTAAACCCTTATCAGATAGATGATTTTCAAACATTTTCTCCCAATGAGTCGGGTACATTTTCACCCTTTTGATAAAGTCCTTTGAGGTGCAAAAGTGTTTAATTTTGAGGAGGTCCCATTTATCTATTTTTTCTTTTGTTGCCCATGCTTTTGGTGTAAGGTTTAAGAAACTACTACATACCACAATACCTTGAAGTTGTTTTTCTACATTTACTTCTAGGAGTTTTATGGCTGTCACTTTTGTATTTAAGTCTTTGATCCATTATGACTTAATTTTTGTGTGAGGTGTGAGATAGGGGTCTTCTTTCTTTCCTTTGGATATGGATATCCAGTTTTCCCAGCAAGATTTGCTGAGTAGACTGTTCTGGCCCAGTTGGGAGGGCCTGACAACCTTGTCAAAATCACTTGACCGTAGGTGCAAGGGTCTATTTCTGAGTCCTCAATTCAATTCCTTTGGTCAGTCTGTCTATCTTTATGTCAGTACCAGGCTGTTTTACCACTGTAGCTAAGTAATATACTTTAAAGTCAAGAAGTGAGAGTTCTCCAACTTCATTCTTCGTTTTTAAAATATTTTTGGGTATTCAGGGCTCCTTACCCTTCTTAGTAAATTTGATAATTGGCTTTTCCTTTCTGCAAAAAAAAAAGGCTGTTGGGATTTTTATTTGGATTTTGTTGAATCTGTAATAATATTTAGTCTTCCAGTCCATGAACACGGAATGTCCTTCCATTTATTTAAGTCTTCTTCAGTTTCTTTTAGCAATATTTTGTAGTTTTCTGAAAACTGGTCCATATGTCTTGGTTATGTTTATTCCTAAATATTTAATCCTTTTAGTCATTATTATAAATGAAATTTTTTTCTGATTTCCTCCTCAGATTGCTCATCAGTAGTATATAGAAATGTTATTGATATTTTGCATATTAATCTTGTAACCCATCACTTTGCTAAACTCATCTATTAGCTCTAGTAGCTTTGTTGTTGACTTTCAGGATTTTCTAGATAAAGGAGTGAAATCAGTGAATAGTGCAAGTTTTACTTCTTCCTTTCCCATTTGGGTGCCTTTTATTTCTTTATCTAGTCTAATTGCTCTAGCTAGAACTTTTAGCACAACATTGAATATCAGTGGCAACATTGGGCATCCTTTTTTTTTTCCTGATCTCAGCGGGAAAGCTTCTTTCTTTCCCCATTGAGTACAATGCTAGCCATAGGTTTTTCATATACACACTTTACCAAACTGAGAAAGCTTCCTTATCTTTTGAAGCATTCTTTTATCAAGAAAGGGTGCTGTATTTTGTCAATCACCTTTTCTGAATAAATCAAAAGGTTCATGTGATTTTTCTTCTTCAAAATATTAATGTAAGTTATTATACTAATTGATTTTCTTGTGTTGAGCTGCCCTTGTATACCTGGGATGAAACCCACTTAATCATGGTAAATAATTCTTTTAATGTGCTTTGGATTTCAGTTTTATTTTGATGAGGATTTTTACATCTATATTATTTGAAGATATTGGCCTGTAATTTTTTTTTTTTTTTTTTTTTTTTTTTTTTTTGGAGTATCTTTATCTGGTTTGGTATTATGGTGATGTTGGATTCAGTGAATGAGTTGGTAGTATTCTTTGCTGTTCAGTTTTTTGGAGGAGCTTGAGCAAGCTTGGTATTAGATCATCTCTGAATAGTAGAATTCACCTGTGAAACCATCAGATCCTGGGCTTTTCATCTTTGGAAGGTTTTTGATGACTGTTTCAATCTCTTCACTTGTGATTGGTTTGTTGAGGTCTTCTATTTCTTCTAGGGTCAGTATAGGTTGTTCATGTGTTTCTAGAAATTTTTCCAGCTTCTCTACACTGTCTAGCTTTTTGGCACACCGTTGTTCATAGTATCCTCTTATGATCTCTCTAATTACCACAGGATCAGTGGTAATGTCCCCCCTCTCTTTTCTAATTTTATTTATTTGCATCTTCTCTCTTTTTTTTCTTTGTCAGTCTAGCTAAGGGTTTGTCGATTTTGTTGACCTTTTCCAAGAATTGTATTTGTTGATTCTCTCTATTGTTTCTTTGTTCTCAATTTCACTTATTTCTGCTCTGATCTTTACTTTTTCTTTCCTTTGGTTGGTTTGGGATTAGTTTGCTGTGGTTTTTCTAGTCCCTCCAGGTGTGCAGTTAGAGCTTCAATTTTAGCTCAATCTTCTTTTTTAATGATAGCATCGAGGGCTCTAAATTTCCCTCTCAGCACAGACTTTGCAGTGTCCCATAGGTTTTGATATGTTGTTTCCTCATTTTCATTCATCTCAAGATATTTGCTGAATTCTCTTGCAATTTCTTCTTTTATCCACTGATTATTTACAGTGTTTTGTTTAATCACCGTATATTCATGAATTGTCCCTTTCCCATCCATTATTGATTTCCAGCTTCATTCTGTTATAATCAAAGCAAAGGTTTTGTATAATTTCAACCTTTTTTAATTTAAGGCCTGTTTTGTGACCCAACATATGGTCTATCCTGGAGAAGAATCCATGAGCACTTAAAAGAATGTATATCCTGCTCTTTTGGGGTGTAATGCTCTATAAATATCTGTTAGGTCTAGTTCATTTATCTCATTATTCAAGCACTCTATTTATTCTCTGTCCAGATGTTCTATCCAATACTGAGAGTGGTGTATAGAAGTTTCCAACTATTATGGTGGAGACATCTATTTCTCCCTTTTGTTTTGCCAGTGTATTCCTCATATATCTTGGGGCACCCAGTTAAGTTATAAATATTTATTGTAGTTATTTCTTCTTGATGAATTGCCCTTTTATTAATCTATAGTGACCTTCTTCATCCCTTAAAACAGTTTTTCATTTAAAATCTATTTTGTCCGCTATTATTATAGCTACCCAGCTCATTTTTGGTTACTATTCGTATGGAATATCTTTTTCCAGTCTCACTTTCAACCTGTTTGTGTCCTTACATCTGAGGTGAGTCTCTTGTAGACAGCATATAAATGGCTCATATTTCCTTTTCCATTCTATGTCTTTTGATTGGGGCATTCAAGCCATTAACATTCATTGTTATTACTCTAAAAGCATCATTACTTCATCCATTTTATCATTTGGCTTTCTGTTGTTCATATCTTACTACTGTCTTTCTTTTTACCCTTTAATTAACCCTTCCTAATATTCTTCATTTCTACAGTCTTCTCCAAATCTCTCACATTTGTTTTTTTTTCCTTTCAGGCTTCAGCACTCCCTTTATATATCTTATAATTCCAGTCTTTTGGTAACATACTCTCTCAGTTTTTGTTCATCTGTGAAGACTTTAAACTCACCTTCATTATTGAAGGACAGTTTTGCCAGATACAGAATTCTTGGCTGGCAGTTTTCTCTTTCAGTACTGTAGTGGTTTGGCAGTTTGATATAGTTATAAATTCCAAAAATAGATATTGGATTATGCTTGTAAACTGGTCTGTTCATCTGGGCATGATTTAGTTATGATTAAGACTTTGATTGGGCCACGTCAGTAGGGCATTGAACCCCGCCCCTTGGTGGGTAGGGAATCAAAGATAAAAGACTTGGCAAAGGACAGAGTTGGAGTTTTGGAGTTGGAGTTGGAGTGCTGATGCCGAGTCTTGAGCTGGAGCCCTGAGAAGTAAGCATACAGAGGAGCTTGGTTGTGAGGAAGGAGAGAAGGCCCCGTGAAAAGAGAGAGAGCCGTTCTCCTAACAGTTCACAGCTGGCCTTGTGGAGAGAGGTAAAGCCTAGAGAGCCTTGTAGTCTACAGCTGACCTTGTGGAGGACAGAGGAGCTGAGCCCAGAGAGAAATGGAACCCTGGGAATAGAGGAGCCCAAGAAGCCTGAACCCTGGCAAACATCAGCAGCTGTTTTGCTCCAGCATGTGGCAACAGACTTTGGTGAACAAAGAAACTTATGCTTTATGGCCTGGTAACTGTAAGCTTCTACCCCAAATAAATACCCTATATAAAGACCAACAGATTTCTGGTATTTTGCATCATCACACCTTTGGCTGACTAATACAAGTACCTTCAATACATCATACCACTTACTTCTCACCTCCATGGTTTCTTATGAGAGGTCAGCATTTAATCTTATCAAGATACCATTATATGTGATGCTTTATTTTTCTCTTGCTACTTTCAGAATCCTCTCTTTATCTCTGATTTTTGTCATTCTGAATAGTAGTTGTCTTGGACTAGATCTATTCGGCTTTATACTGTTTGGGGTGCGTCGTCCTTCTTAGATATTGGTCTTTCATAAGGGTTGGGAGTTTTGGTCATTATTTCCTCAAATATTCTTTCTGCTTCATTTCCATTTCTTTATCCTTCTGGAACACCGATAACATTTATGTGTGTTTTGCATTGTCATTCAATTCCCTGAGGCCCTGTTTCATTTTTCCATTCTCTTCTCTTTCTGTTCTCTTGTCTTTTCCAGTTCAGATGTTCTGTCTTTGAAATCACTAATTCTGTCTTCAAGCAATCCAAATCTGCTGTTATGTGCCTCTATTATATTTTTAATCTTATTCATTATGCCTTTCATTCCCATAAATTCTGTTACTTTTTTTGCAGGTTTTCTAATTGTTCTTTTTGATCACCCAGTGTCTTCTTAATATACTTTATCTCTTTAGTCATATTTTCTTTCCTTCAATTATTTGAATTGACTTAGAATATTTTTGTGATTATCATTGATTAGTTGTCTTAAATCCTGTATGTCATCAGGGTATTGGTATTTGGCTGGGCCATCACTTCCTGTTGCCTAGTATGACTTGTCATTTTTTGCTGATGTCTAGGTATCTGAATATGTTGGTGAATTTACTCTGATGGCCAATTTCTCTCTTTTGCCTATTGTTATTATTTTTTCACAGCTCTTCTTTGATATTTGATTCAACTTGTTCTAAGTCTTTAAAATTGCCCAGCTTAAGTTATCAAAATCAGGCCTGGGACTCACTGATGAGGCACAGATTTTCTCCCAATGGTGGAGCTAAAGAAAGACCTCAAAACAGTTTTTTCTCTTGCAATTTCCTGGCCAGCCAGCATATGGCACTCTTCAGCAAACCTTTACATGGAGGTGTTTCTTTCAACCTCCACTTCCCTGTATTACCTGTATCTGACCAGAGCCAAGATTCAAAGAGGGTTCTTCTAGCCAAATTTGCTGAAGAGAAGCCCTATGACTCACCATCCCTCTTCTCTTTTAACAGCTGACAGGGAGGAAGGTGTCTGTTCCCCTCTCGGTCAGCTGCAGTGAGCCAGGGGTTAACATCTTAAAGATGGAGGATGGGAGCCCTTCTGGCCACCACAGGGGTTTAGTAACTCACATTTGTTGTTTTGGATTCTTCATTTCTCTGTCCTTCACCCTCCTGGGAGTTGCTCAGCACTGTCCTGGCCTGCTGACCCCCAAAACAAGTCACTTGGATAGCTATTGGCCCTTTCTTCTTTGTTTTTGTGAGAGAGTTGAGCCCAGCCTGCCTATTCTGACACCATCTTCCCGAAACTCTCCCTAGCTTCTTAATTGATATAATTGCAACATCATATTTCACTTCTCTCTTCAGTTGCTTTTATTTATTTTATATTCCCTTAATTTTGATTGATGGCACAGAAGTTTATTTCTACTTACTCTAGCTCTTTTTGTGTGTGAATATAGCAAAACATTTCTTCCCAGCCTTATCTAAACTGTTTGATTAGCTGCTAATGTGCAAAATCTTTAATTGGGAATTCAAACTGCTAAAATAAAGATCTGATGAATTCTGGCCCATAGGCCACTGCAGTTCATTCTTTTCAGCTGAGTGCTTTTTCAGAGAAGCAAACAAAAATCATCAGTGCTCTAGGCACTGTGTGAAATGTGCAGGGTGTTATTATATCCTGTAAAAAGCTAAATGTGGCTGAAATAAAGATCTTTCTGCAGCATATAAAGTGGGGTAGTTACTTTATAACACTAAATGAGCAGTTTTCTATAGCAACAGCATATCTAACTGTGCACTGTTCAAGGGTTACCTTTCTTTTAATTATAAGACAATTTATAAACTACTTTATTTGGCAGGTTTCGATACATAGATGATTTGCCCATTTCAGAAAAAAAATAAATTTCTTTTATTATCTTCCCTATGAAACAAGAGGCCAGCTGTTAGTTGCATGAAACTCCAGCTATCCCAAGTGAAAGGATTAGGAATAGTCAACAAATAAATTGAGTGACTGAATGCCCCTTGATGTTGCCAGTTTAAACAAACACGTTTGTCAAAGGGTATTGAAAAGATTTTAAATAAAGCAATCAAGTCTATTGTGTTCTAGTTAGTTCCTTTAAAGCTATATTCTTCCTAAGAAATCTATAATTTTATAATTTGCATGTATGTTGATGGAATAAATTAATATATTTAAATGGTGTTAATATAAGTATCATTTACCTTTGGTTTTGATTTGTTGTATTTTGTTTCTTTTGTCTTTTCTTTTTTTTTTTTTTTTACTTCATTTTGAGGGGTGATGGTTAAATGAACATATTCTCTTAACTAGTAGGTTCATGAACTTGCCCAGTTACTGGGATACTTAATGGATACAGGAAAAGAGTAGTACTAATAATGGAGAATATTCTTAAAGCTATGTAACAGGAAAAAATGAGTTGCCTTAAACATCATATAAAATACACTCTGGACATGCTAATGACATAAGGCTAATTTGTGGTAGCAAATAAAAAATAAAATACAAATCAAATTATAAGTTGTTACATTTTGGTAAGACACTGAGAAAACTATCTTGATAAGCTAGAAGATCTGATACTTTTTCTGGATCCAATTTTTTTTTTATTAAAGAAGTTGTGGGTTTACAGGATAATTAAGCATAAAACACAGGATTCCCATATACAACCCTATTATTAACAGCTTGCATTTATGTGGAACATTTGTTACAATTAATGATAGCACAATTTTAGAATTGTTCAATTATCTATTGTCCATGGTTTAACTTAGGGTTTACTCTAGAATTTTTAAATTCTGTTACCGTATATGCAATCTAACATTACCCCTTTAATCACATTCAAATATATGTTTCAGTGGCATTAATTATGTTCACAAAGTTCTGCTACCATCACCCTCTTACCAAAGCCAGATAAAGCTACCACAAGAAAAGAAAACTCTAGACCAAAATTTCTTATGACTATAGATGAAAAAATTCTCAACAAATACTAGCAAACTGAATCCATTGCATATTAAAAGAATTATACACCATGATAAAATAGGATTTATCCCTGGTATGCAAAGTTGGTTCAACATAAGAAAAACAATTAATGTAATGCACCACATTAACTAAATGAAGGAATAAAAAACACATGATCATCTCAATTGATGGAGAAAAGGTATTTGACAAAATCCAGCACTGCTTCTTGATAAAAAACACTTAGAATACTAGGAACAGAAGGAAATTTCCTCAACATGACAAAGAGCATATATGAAAAGCCCACAGCTAACATCTAGTCAATTATGAAAGACTCAAAGCTTTCCCTCTAAGATCAGGAACAAGACAAGTATGCCCACCATCACCACTTTTTTTTTTTTTTTTTTAAGATTTATTTATTTTTATCCATTTTTAACCCCCCCACACCCCCGTTTTTGCTGCTTTTCTGTCCATTCGCTGAACAATTCTCTGTTTCTGTTTCCTGCTCTCTCTTCTCATCCTTCTCCTCCTGTACTCACTGGTATTTGATCCTGAGAACCCTCAACGTGGGAGAGAGGCATCCTACCACCTGCACCAACTTAGTTCCTGGTTTTTTGGTGCGTCTCATCTTGGCTCTCCCTTGTGTCATTCTCCTGTTATGTCATCATCTTGCTGCGTGGCTCAGCGGGGCCTGCCATGCCTGCACGCAGTGCCTCGGGGCTCACCCGCTTGTGGGGCCTGGCGGCACACCCGCTCACAGGACCTAATGGCCCGCGCCTTCGATATTTTTCTTTATTTTACCGGGAGGTCCTGGGGATCAAACCCAGGTCCCTCCCTATGGGAGACAGATGCCCAACCATTTGAGCCATATGCGCCCCCTGACCGTCACCACTTTTATTCAACACTGTACAAGAAGTTCTTGCCAGAGCAATTAGACAAGGAAAAAGAAATAAAAGGCATCCAAATTGCAAAGGAAGAAATGAAACTTTCCCTATTTTCAGATAACCTGATCCTATATACAGAAAATCCTGAAATATCCACAATAAAGCTCCTAGGGCTAAAAAAAAAAAAGAATTCTACCAAACTATGTCTAGAGTTCTTAACCTAGACCTAAGGACTGCAGTTAATCCAGGGCCAGATTACATTTCCATTCTAATTTCCCAATCCTGTGCTTCATATGCATTTATTTTTCTAACCCTTCAATTGGAGAGCCCTTCAATTATTTATGACTCAGCTTAAATGCAACTTCTTCTACTGAAGGGATATTAAAGGCACACAAATGTAAAGGCCCTGGGATACTGACCCAACCAACTCAAGTGCAAAAATTATTTTATAGAAATACTTTCACAAAGTCTCACTCTTAACTTTCTGGCCTCTTGTGGCCTTGGATTTCACAGCAAGAAAGATTCAGGGGTAACAGTAACACTACAAGAAGGAACACAAGTGGTACAGATGGTGAGAAATCAGAATTCATGCTTTCATTTGGAGTACAAAGAGAAAAACATAGGCTTGAGAGCTCCTTGGAAGGTAGGATAAGAAAAATTGTTAATGATAGCTCTGTCACATTGTAGAATATTTGACCATATTCATAGTCTAGGAAAACACCAATTTTGGGCATTTGCTCTCTCAGGGAGACCCTTTTTAAAGTGGGAAAGACCCAGAAGGTTAAATCAGTCTCCATAATGGATCCTGTGAGGAAGAATTTATCTCCAGAAGCATTGGGCCTGTCAGCCTTTTGGTTTGCAGAGTCCCAGTATATGCCCAACTGCCACTTTGTAGCCTTTTCTACAGCTGCCTCCCAGTAGTGCCTCTCCAAGGTAAAGCTCTCCACACCCAACACAGTGGCACTGAAGTCAAATCTCTCTGGATTATCAGGTACATTCTAAGGACATTTCCAAATCTCACATTTGTCAGATCCTCAGATAACACTAGACAGGGATGAACTGTTTCAGGATCCAAAGTTTTATGTCTTTGGGATACTCTTAGCATTTTGCTCCTTCCTGTTATTTGGCATAAACTCAGATTTGTGATATAGGCAGGCTCTAGAACTGAAGCAGTAGTGACTCACTGCTTTCCAAAGAATATCTTGCTTCTGGAGCCGTGCTAAGGCAGATTCCCCACACTTCTTCTCTAGCTCTGTGTTGGTTTGTTTAGAGACCCTGACTTCACTTTCCTTCATTTTATTCATGTTCTCTCTCCCCAAATTGTTTAGTGTCTGTAGCATTTCCTGCTACTTCTCTAGCTCTCTGGCAAACTTGATCGGGTGATTCAGACTGGCTTCTTTTATGTTCAGGTTGAATAAGTACCCTTGCAGTCTCAATAGGTTCATCTCATCCTCTTCATTAAACAACCAAAACTTTATCCTATATTCAGACTCAATCATCTCTTTAAAATTCTGCTCCTCTCCCTGAATCATCACCATTCTTTCTTGTTTTTCAGCCAAAATGCTTTTAGCTACTTTAAGTTTCTCCTTCAACATGTTCATTATCTCCTGGAATAATTTCTTGTAATTCACAGCATCCTCTTCTACTCCATATACCATGTGATGCTTGTGCTCTTGGGACAGGAAACACTTGATACAAAGTGTGATTTGGTCATCAACACAGAATAGCTGTGGTGGTTCCAGGTGTTTCACACAATTTAATTTGGGAGTTTTTTCCTCTAAATGGGGGCTGAGCCTTTTGGACATACTGGCATATGTTGACAGTTGGAGATAGGACTTTTTCTGATGTGGACAGAAAAAAGATTGGCAGGTTTCCTCCGTGTTCTGGAGCAGACTCACTTGGCAACTGCTATGTCCACTGTCAAGCATCAATGGCCCAAGGAAACAGTTCATCCAGCCACAGCAGTTTGGCTCAACCTAGACTCCTCAAATCACACAGAAAGAATCTGTGTGCTTCTTTCTTTGTAATCTTGAGTATTTTATTTAGGGAAAACAGCTGGAACAATGGAGACTGAAGGGCTTTCATCTGTTCAGTTTGCTAGCTTCTCTCTCTATCCCCGTGCCATTAGGTAGGCAACTGTCAGGAGTTTTAAATCATATTCATGGTCCTCAAACTTCCTGGATCCAACTTTTGGTTGTAAAATTTTGATTTATTTACTCTGTGGTTTATTTGTCTTATCATTTATCTTTACTTTCTTTTGTTTCCTTAATTTTCTATTTCCCAATTCATTATTATAACACCAAAAAGTGAATAATGAAATAGAAATAGATAATCCTCTATTTACTTTCTTTTACTGTTGATTACCATGTAAAGTTTATCAAATCCTCCATCACTTCCATATGGCTTCTGACACCAACTGCAAATATGGTAACAACTCAGTCCAGTTCAATTATGACTCTACCCAGAGTTAGGCCAGACTCTAGAGGATAAAGTCAATCCTCTACAAGATTGTCCTTCATATACCAGTCACAAGTTCGGGGGCCACCTGTACTTCTCCCCACCTCGCTACAAACCCAGGGGTTCCCATTCCACCTCCAGGCTCACTAATTTGCTAGAAAGACTTACCAAATTCACTGAAAGCACTGTATTATGATTTTAGTTTAATTATTATCATAAATGGCAAAGTTTGGGAGGGTGTTGAACCCTTGTTTCTGTGTCCTACACGTGGAGGAGAACATGTCACCCTCCCAGCACAGATATGTATTTTCTCAATCTTGGCATGATTTACGGAATCAATGCCCATGGTTGAACTCAATCTACAACCCCCTTCCCCTCCCAGAGGTTAGGGAAGTGGGCAATATGATGTGACTGGAAACCCTAAACCCTTAATCACCTGGTTGGTCTTTCTGACCTGGCCAGTACCCACCCAAAGGCTGCAGGTATGGCTGGCCCCACCCTGTAACTATCAAGTGTGTTCCTGGATGCACCAGGAAGAACAAAAGACACTCCTATCACAGGAAATTCAGAGGTTCCTTCCTCAGGAATAGAGGGACAAAGACCAGTCAAGTTTTTTTCTATACCACGTACAACCACTAGAAATTTGAAATTTCCATATTATGGGTGTAGATATCCATACACCAATTGTGTTCAGGACAGCAAAACATCAATCATTGATACATTTTTTTCATCATTTGTGGGTAATGAAGAATATTGACAAAGGATATTTTTCACTTACCTACTGGTCAGCCACAACATTTTCATTTCACCTGACTGGCCCAAGACTGAGGATCTGGGTCATATCTAGTTCTTCCTCTATACAGGTTGTTTTCTTGGAAACCAAACTTAATATTTCAGGTCTGTGACTCTGAGCTTACATGGCTGCCAGTGAGTAATTTAAGTCACAGTTTACGTTTTGAAATATTGGTGTGTCTGGAGATATAAGCTGAGGCTATAAGGAATCCTTCAAGTTAGAGGTATTCAGTGTCAGTTCTTGGGGAAGAAAATCTCTTTTCTACTTTCTCCCCAGCAATGAGTTTTAGGAGTGTTATGACCAGGGGTTTAGGATTGATGGTGAATATTTACATGAAAGGCACTGGGACAATTATCTTACAAAATTATTGCAACCCATTCTTGAAGAAATGCAGAAATAAATATATGAGGTTTCCAGTATTACTCGTCATTCTGCTGAGAAGAGAAGATGTAGAATTAGGTGTAATAAAATCTGATATGCTCCAGCTTTATAACAAAGTACAATAAACAACTGGACTGTCACTATTATTGGTTGCCAATGATGGGTCAGAATACTATCTACGTATAAAGTGGATAGCACTTAGTAAGAATTTTGAGGACTTGGTAACTTTCCATATTACTAATCCTAGTTGGGGTTGAGAAGTAATTTTTAAAAAGGCTGTTCATATCCAAGCAAATAAACTTAGAATAAATGAAAATGTTGGTAAATAAAAAATGGAAAAGAAGAAATCTGAATTAATGGATGATATCAATATCCTAGTTGCAATACTATAGTTTTGCAAACTGCTATTATTGGTGGAAACTGGATAAAGTGTACATGTGATCTTTCTATATTATTTCTTATAACTGCATATGAATCTACAATTTATCTCAATAAAATTTTCAATTAAAAAAAGAGAAAAATAAGTTTTTACTCCTACTAGATAGATACTTTTCACATTATTCATATCCCTCTTGTGTCTTTATAAAGCACTGAAATCCTTCTGAAGAATAAAGAATATAGGGACTTAAACCTTATAAGAGATAAATGAATAAAGAGATTTCATCCTATTACACATGAATAGGAGACCTCCAGCTTACTCAGACTTGCTGACCTTAAGTTAACAGGTATCATAGTCCAGTTGGAAAAAAATAAAAGGTTACTGATGGTTGACTCCAATACCTTTGTTTTCTAGAAGAATAGTTATGAAGTTTTTAGTGAAGATACTTATATTGAAAATAGAATTCTAGGTATACAAAAAATTCTTTGGTGTTTCATTATAGCAAGAAAGAGTGACTTCATTCTTGACCAAGTCTCCTCTGATTTAATAATACCTTGTGCATGTTTGTATTGGTTTCTAACAAATAAAATTTCACATTTCAATTCAATTATGATCCCATCTATATTTTATGAAATCTGATTTGTTGGGGATGCTACTTCCATTTAATAAATATATGCATTTTTCCACATATTGCTATGTGGTTTTAAATGTACATAAAATCATATATATATATATATACAGTATTACTTGTTTTAGTTTGACAAAAATGAATCAATGTATTGGGTTCAATTGAATGCATCAGAAAGAACTGTTTCAGGGACATGTTATCTTTCAGGAAAGAAATATCCAAAAGACTGTAACAGTCAAGAAGCTCTAAATAATTTTGTGATGTATATTTCTGATGGCAAGAGAATATAAATCTAAAGATTTTGTTCTCCTACTGGGATTCTACATAAGTTCCATAAATAATATATCAAACTATTCAATCAGTATGACAGATTTCAGCAGTCTGTCACCTTTCAAATTGCAAGTATATCTCCATAAATATTTAATGTTATTTGGATTCTTTTTCCTATACACTTGAATTACCAATTTTTAATAGGCTTTTATTTTCCCTCAGCTTTGTCTGCCATTGTCTTAGTTTGTCAGAGCTGCCATCACAAATACCACACAATGAGTTTTCACTTAAATAATAGTAATTTGTTGTCTCACAGTTTTGGAAGCTAGAAGGCTTGCTTCCTCCCGGGGTCTGTTGTGTTCTGGTGCTGGCTTGCCACAGTCCTTGAATTCTTTGGCTCACATCTCTGCCTCATATTACATGGCGGTGTCCTCTCCTTCCTCTCTTCTGTGACTTAAGATTCTTTTTGTAAGGCTCCAATAGTCCGGATTAAGGCCCACCCTGCTTCAGCTGGCCATACCAACTAAATATGAAATCTTCAAATGGTCAGTGGGTTCAAGCCCACTGTAATGTGGATTAAGATTAAAAACGTGTGTTTGTCAGAGTACATAATTCAACCTGCCATAGGCACTATAGAGAATATCCTGTTTGACAGAAATATTCATTGATCATCTGTCTATTTGACTCCATCTGACAAATACACACATACAAATAAACACAACACATATACATGTGCTCAACTATGTGCTGATCCCATTCTTTGTTTTTGAAAATAAAAGTTGGGCTTCTGGTGTTATATGCGTTTACCTCTATATTACATAAGCTTAGATTAGAAGAGTTTATCATTGTCATTTATTTCCATTAATATATGATTTCCCAAAAAGGAATTGAAATAAGTACAGTATCTGTAATAACTGTTAACTTAAGGAAAGATATTACTAATAATACAGTTATAAATATGTATAAACATATATATATATATTATTTTATAATAACCTGGAAGGTGTTGAGTTTAAAAAGCAGAAATTGTCATATTTGTTTTAGTTTTTTGTTGTTGTTAATTATTAAACAGTTTTCCCTTTTACACTTCTGGAAAGCTGTATATGGGGAAAGTTTTGTCTCTCTGTTGAAGTATAAGCATATTTTTCGTTCAGAGTATAAATCATGTTTTATATTTTTGAAACATTTTGTTCTATAGTCTTATAATATGTGTTTGCATGTTGTACCTATAGCAAGTACAGTATGAAACATTTTGATCCTTACCCTTTCTCCTATTATTTACTCCTGCCTTATAATTACAGAGAAAGTTACAATAAGTTTAGTGCTTTCCTTTGTAATTTGAAAGAAAATAACTCATTGAGTTAAAATACTTTAAAGAGCTTTTTTAAAATGTAGTTACTTTGTTCTAGATCAGTGTTTCTCAAACTCTAATGTGCATACAAATCACCTGGGGATATTTTGAAAGTGCAGATTCTGATTTGGTGGGTCTGAGATTCATTTCCAAACAAGGTCCCTGCTGCTGCTCTACTGATCTGAGTGGTTCTGCAGACCAACAGACTGAAACCTGGAGGACAAAGAGTCAAGTTAAATACATCTGAGCTCTCCTTTTGATTCTGTATTTAATCTCAATTTATTGGTCCGCATTTCTCAAATTCACTGAAGTTTCTGACTGGTTTATTTTCCATTCTAATGTTTTTTTTTGTTTGTTTGTTTGTTTGTTTGTTTGTTTTAGCTCGTTTGACAGCAAGTTTGTTTACCAGCAAAGAGGACTTGGACCAATTGAAGAAGACACTATTCTTGTCATAGATCCAAATAATGCTGCAATACTCCAGTCCAGTGGGAAAAATATGTGAGTTAAATGCCTTATGTTGCTATTGAGGCTTGTACTGTGCATACTGGGTATAAAGTGTCTTGTTTGGGTCTGGTCTTCTATAGATAGTGCTGTTTAGTGGTGGTAGGGAAGCCCAGCTAAAGGAGACCAGCTCAGCCATCCCATCTTTGCATTTTCTAAATAGGTGCTTCTAAACCCTGGTTCAATATTAGAACTCCTGGGAAGCTTCAAAATCATTAGATTTTCAGTGTGAGGTGGGACCCAGACATCAGAATAATAGTGTTAAAGCTCCCCAGGAGATTCTAATATATAGTCAAGCTTGAGAGAGCCATTGATATACATAGCTAATGAAGTGACTTGCTGGTTGGCTAATCTGAAGATTAAAATAAGAAAAATCTTTAGTAGAAAGTTACATAACCAAATTCATCACATAATCACAGTTAAGAAAAGCATATCTCTTCCCATCTCCAAATGAAGACTAAACAAATGGCATTTTAGCTTTCCTTAGCTTGCACATGTAATTTGGCTTTAAGAGCTGCTAATTATTTGGTCTTATTCCTAAATGGCATTTGGCAGCCAAAAAATGTTGGCTCTTATTCATGGTCATTGAACGCCTACAGAATGTCCTCAACCATTTTAACCCGGCATTTTCAGGGACTGTAACCTATTCCATCTGCTTAGGGACGAGAAGTCCACTTCTTTGGAAAGCAGGGGGCTCTCCACTTTGAATCAGTTGCTTATGGAGATAGTAATGATGAGGCTTAGAATTCTTAAACAGGATTCTAGGATGGTGAGTCAGGGGTCAAATTCTAATATGAGCTCCACCATTCAGTGTGCTTGAAGTTGTCTCTTTTGTGCTCTACCCATTAATCAGAAGCACCCTCATCCAGAAAGGAATTAGGGAGGAAGACATACCATACCGACTGCTGCTAAATCACTTTGGCCATCAGAGCGTGTGTCTGTGTTGAAAGCAAATCATACCCTCACATTCAGCTACCAAGGCAGGCATCTAGTTCAGTTAAAAAGTCAGGATCAGGGTGTTAGTATCTTGGCCATGAAAAAAAAATCTGTGGTGCAGATACCTTACTGAGGCTAGAAACTGACAAAAATAGCTTGTGGATTGTGAGATGTTATTTGACCAAAACCACATTAAGATATTGTCCATATTTTGATAATTCTGCCCAGGTACCTCAAGCCTGTGGGCCTCAGTCTTCATTACTTTATGATTCTCTAACTCTAAAAAGAAACTTAGAAGTTAGATTCTCTCTCTAAAAAGAAAAAAGTTGTTTTTCTTTTGATTTTACTCTCTTTGATAGGCACACCTAATGCTTTTGAGTCATATTTTTAATATTTTACATTAATATAGCATTACATTACCTTGTAGTATATTTAACTATTCAAAATGCCTATACAATTCAATTTATATCTCTTGACAATTAGATTTTATACTTTTTCTTTTTTTTTTTTTTAATTTATTTATTCATTTATCCCCCCCTTGCTGCTTGTGCTCGCTGGGTCAGCTAACCACGCCGTGCCGGCGGGCTTGCCTTCACCATTTGGTAAACGGGAGCCCTACTGATTGAGCCACAGCCACTTCCCTAAACTTATTTTTGAGATGTTGATATTTATGACCTTAGAACTTGTTTTAAAGTTGAGATTATTTGTGTTATTTACGCTAATATATACTCTAATATACCATACTTTATAATAAATATTCACATTTTATAGGTAAGCCTCATTTATAGATCGTTAATATGATCAAACACTACTTAAGGTTTGTCACAAATTAGGACTCTATTATAACAGGTATTTTCATTTAGTAATTCATTTTGGTCTTTTCTGTATTAAAGAAGGATTCATTTATCAATTTATAAATTTTTATTGCCTTTAGGGATTAATAAGGAAAAAAATCCTCCCTAGTATGTTTTAGGAAAATGTAAAATTAAGACAATTATTTTTATTTTGCAGGTTTTATTTACCACATGGCTTGAGTATAGATAAATTTGGAAATTATTGGGTCACAGACGTGGCTCTCCATCAGGTAATCTTCCCACTTGGCAGTTAATTCAAATAGAAGGTAACAGCATTAGGCCTTCAAATTGCTCTCATTTGCTACAGTTGTCTGGGTCATTTTCTGTGACCCACTAAATTTATAATAAGAAAGTGGAATGACCACATCTGAAAGTTTTCTTTTAGAACTCAGTGCAAGGAAAAGCTAATACGTAAAATTTCAAGTCTCTCTTCTCCCTTAGGAGGGCAGGAAGCTTAGATCCAGAAATGGAGCTCCACTAGAGCAACTGTATGCCCCCCTACCCCTTCCTTCTGGGCTATCTAGGTTTGCTTTTATTTCTTCTGTCCCCAGGTCTTGTTTCTATTTTACCACTTGTGTTTGTTGTTTTCTTTCCTAAGCTTCCTTAAATCTATAAACTGAGTATATGTTTATGTATAAAAAATCAAATTTTAAAGCATGTTATGGACAATTATTTTGTCCTTTAAAAAAAAAGAAGTACTATTTCATTCACAGTCAGAAAGTCTTTCCCCAAAAAGATAAGCTCAAGTTTAATATTGATTTCATGAATAGGAGACAAAGCACTAGGAATTGACCCTCAGATGATGTAGTCACAAGAGTCATTAAATTGTTCTCTCTACAATCTTCAAACCCAAACAGCATCTCAGTAAACATTTATTGCTCGTGTATTATCTAGGGAGCCTTGTACTATTAGCTAAGGAAAAACAGAAAGGCTTAGAGGGCAGGGGTGGGTCAGGACACCCAGGAACTAGTCTTCCATTCACCACTAATTTATTGGGGGACCTTAAACAAATCACTTAATCTCTGTAGACCTCAAATAAAGGAATTGGAGTAGATGATTTCTAGTGTCCCATCCAGTTCTTAAGAAGTTTCATCTTTTAAATAAGCCCCTTGGAGCTTCAACTCTGCTTATCTGTGATAGTGGTCTTAGTCATGTGGACATGACAATAATAACCATACTAAGTGAATAAGGTCTTTATGCCTTTTTTAAAAAGGTGTTCAAGCTGGACCCAAACAGTAAGGAAGGCCCTCTCTTAATCCTGGGAAGGAGCATGCAACCAGGCAGTGACCAGAATCACTTCTGCCAACCCACTGACGTGGCTGTGGATCCAGGCACCGGAACCATCTACATATCAGACGGTTACTGCAATAGTCGGATTGTGCAGTTTTCACCAAGTGGAAAGTATATCACCCAGTGGGGAGAAGGTACCCAAAAAGACTCTTGATCTCTAATTGTATAGCTGTATATCTTAGCCATTATCGCTAAGATTAGGATACTGGCCACCCTTCACGTTTTGTGGGATGTAATTGGCCTCCAAAGTAAGGAAAACTGGGTTTCTATATGGTCCCAACTGGCTTACACACACACACACACACATACACACAAGATTTATAATAAGATAAAAAATGCTTCTGTCAGAAAATTTTGTCCAAATAAGACAAATCTTTAATGTGTTTGTAGGTAAAAGATACTATGGCCCAAACTTATAAACTGATATACCTTATTTTTCCCTTGATTCCTGATATTTAATGGTTTACTATCATGAATTTGGAAAATTAAAAACTTATGGAGAGTCAGACTGTGGGTGATTTTATAAATTGCAAATCTGAGGTGATTTTTTTTGTTTGTTTATTCTCTAGAATCTTCAGGGAGCAATCCTAAACCGGGTCAGTTCAGTCTTCCTCACAGCTTGACCCTTGTGCCTCATTTAGGCCAGCTGTGTGTGGCAGACAGGGAAAATGGCCGGATTCAGTGTTTTAAAACTGATACCAAAGAATTTGTGAGAGAGATTAAGCATGCATCATTTGGAAGAAATGTATTTGCAATTTCATATATACCAGGTATCTCATCTTAATGTATTTTTTTGTGTTTTGTCATACTGTTCTCTAGCCTTAAAAATTATTTGTCTTACCCTCACATGCTCTTTCTTTACACTTTTTTCTCATTAAGGGGTTGAAAATGCCTTTTACATGATATTTCAAAATATCTTAAAACTGTTAGTGAATTGCAAATCATTTTCAACTCAAGTGCTACTATTCCTTATAGAGGAATAATGAAGAATTCAAAGGATTTAACAACTGTTTTTAAAACATTAAAAATTTGTTCCCAAACATTGGTTTCATTTTTCCTTAATTATGGTAATCTCCTCTAGTTATGGAATGATTAATATTATGTCTTCACACATCATCAACAGAGGGTATATGTTTGAATAAAATCAGTATTCCAAATACTTCTGTTTCACATATTTTAAAAAGTGGTAGCCAATTAAAAAGGATAAATATGAAATTAAGTGAGGCTTATATTTACATACCAGGTTACTTTAAAACCTTGAATTATTTTTCTTATTTTCAAAATAGATTTTCTTGACTTTAAGAATATCAGAAAAATAATATCAATTTATAAAATAATATCCATATAACTCACTTTACAAAACAACTCAACATACTATTTCTTTAATTAATGAATACTAAGCACATTGAAAATATATTCAATTTCTAAAATGTATTTACAATATTTGTAATATAATTATTTCATTAAGTGTGTTCATACCTATATTAAAATAGCATTGACTATTTATAGTGATTAGTATAATATTTATATTTCTTAAACGATTAAATTTACGTATACATGCTGTCTTCCCAAGCATCCACCAATTTATTTGGCACATGGCCTGTTAGGACTCAAGTAACTGAATAAGGAGCAAGTTTGGCTTCCCCAAGGAATAAATAGCAAATAAAGTAATAAAAGATTCTCATTAATGTCAATGGAAGTGCTATTTATAATGTTGACTTTTACCTCATATTTAAAGAATAAATTTGGCAGGATCATTCACTTGTGATGATCAAGTTCATAGTGAACAGAAATAAATGAGAAGCAATAATCAGGAGAGAAAATTGGAATAAATCTGGTTAAAACCAAAATCTAAACAAAGGACAAAGCATATTATAATGGAAATTCTCTCTACAATTTTGCACAATATTAATTGATGTTTATAGTAGCAATTCTTTTGTAATATGATATGCTAACAAACCCTATCATCCTTAAAGAAAGATAAAAAAATGTGTCCAATAATATTTTAGTGTTATTTATACAGTATTTTATTGTGTTTAAATTTTTTGAAAGCTGGATAGGCTCAATTTTCCGCAGTATTTAGCTAACCAAATCATCGTAGTCTTTTGAATAAACAGTATTATGCTAAGCATAATTTTATTACAAAGAGTATTCATGGAATTAACATAATAAAATGATTTTTTTTTTACTAGGGAAAAATATGTCTTTGATAATCCGACATATGCCTCTCACATTTCTAGACTCCAGGTGTTTCCAATCAGAGCATCTTTCTATTTATACTGTAACTTCACTTACTTTCTTTGCATATTTCTCTCCAGCTCACCTGTAGCTATCGCAAATGTTACATATCTTTAAAAATATCTGATAAACCAAAATGTTTGGCCTAAATAATCTGCTTCTTCCCAATACCAATTTAGGGTGCCTATGATTATATCTATATCTGTATATATCCATATCTATATCTATATCTATATCATCTATCTATATCTATCTATATATCTATATATTCCTGATTTTTACTGGCTTCCCAAGTAGAATAGGCTTTCCATTTCCTGGTTTTCCTATGGCAAGGCGGATTGCACTCTAACCTGATCTTGTCACTCAAGAAGAGGAATTTGCTAAGTATTTTATTCTCTACCCTTGTTACCAGTTTTAGGGACCAAGTTGATTCTACATCTGTTTTTTTTGTGTAATGTACATGCATATTTGAAGGTCAATCTTGTCTGTATTTTAAAGGGAAGTTAACTGGATATGTTGCTACAGGTTTGATCTTTGCAGTGAATGGGAAGCCTCACTTTGGGGACCAAGAACCTTTAAGAGGATTTGTTATGAACTTTTCCAATGGAGAAATTATAGATGTCTTCAAGCCAGAACGCAAGGTATTCACAAACATTGTCTAGGTATCCATTTTTATGAGAATAAAACTGAAATATGAATCTTGACACTCTACTTGTACTTGAATAAATTTTAAGAAACTTTATGTAGATATGATAAATTTCTTTGCTAGATTGATAAGGATGTTACATTATAATGTTTCATCTAGTATAGTTGCCCTTTCCATTCCTAAATTTATTTCCTCATATGCATAGTAACAGTTTACAACTTTAAGGTTCTTAGTAGACTTTTCATACCATAGCAAGTGTATTTCACTGAAGTTAAAATACCCAAATAACGAGCCCAATAGGAAAGACACTACAATATGTCAAATTGTATTTATATGGTTCTCTCGGATCCAACAGAAATCGTTTGCTTTTTTTATTGCCATGACTATATTAAACAACAAGACTTGAAAATAGCACGTCATAGAATCTATTCTAGTTCTAATGACTTGGTTTAGGTAAGAGACTAAAGGCTACTTTTGGCTTCATGAATGGTTTACCACTGTTTATTCCAGTGGTGCTCTTTACAAACACAGTGACTATGGGTCAGTGTACCCATAGTCCTTGTGTCTTCTCATTGTATTTTCTCTGCAGTGTGATTGCCAGAGTTATCAAAATGCTCACATACATTGTATGAATGAGCTTGTGTTACATCAGTTTTAGAAAACTCAACTACTAAAATTCTGCACTTAAGGCTATTTTTCAAAACATAAAAAGATTTATTGGCTTTCTTGGATCAGAATGCAACTCTCAGAAGCCACTGGACAAAGTATATATTTATACTAATAAATTCTGATTATTCTTTAAGATACCAAATGTGCCAGATTAAAAATGAAAACTTTAAAATGCTTCAGTCTTCTAGAAATTAGTCTTTTAGAAATACTGAAAGCTAGTCTAGGTTTTATCAACAAATTTCATTTCAGAGATATTTATTAAGTGCCTACTATGTGTCTGGCATTATGCTAGATAATGAGGATATAGAGGTGAACAGAACAAGATACAGCCTTTCCCTCAATGAAGATTTTAGTCAAGTGTAAAAACATTACAGCATCTGAATTGAACCAAACTGAATATGAACTAAAGTTTCCAGGACAAACTCCTTTTTTTGGATTTCTATCCACCTACAACAAATAAGTTTTTTCACAGAAGTATTTCACCTGAAAAGCAATAAACAATCAATTATCAAATTATAATAGCCTTTCAGAAAGAAATCCATTGCATTGAAAATATAACTTTTACTTTCACAGTGTTTCAGATCCTTATTGATTTTCCAATCTTCATTGTTTCACCCCTTTGGGCTAACTTCCTCATATCTCTTGATAAGGAAAGTGAGATACTTAATTTTCTTTCAGGTCTCCCTTCTTAAGAATGGAGTATTTGCCTCATAGTTTCTTTTAATAATAATGTACCATCTTAAAGAAAATGTTAACTTAAAAAAATTTTTTTTTGTTCTACTAATGTATATACAACCTAAAATTTCACCTTTTAACCACAAAAAAATATATATTTTGCACTGCTAATTACACTAGCAATGTAGTGCTACCGTAACCATTATTCATTACCAAAATTTTCCCATCATTCCAAATAGAAACTCTAAAATTTAAGCATTAATTCGCATTCCCTACAATGGCTCTGGCTCCTGGTAACCTATATTCTAGATTCTAACTCTATGAATTTGCTTATTCTAATTATTTCTTATCAGTGAGATCACACAATATTTGTCATTTTGTGTCTTTTATGAATTTTTCATTCAACATGTTGCCTTCAAGGTTCATACATGTTGTTGCATGTATCAGAACTTCATTCCTTTTTATGGCTGAGTAATATTCCATTGTTTGTGTACACCACATTTTGTTTATCCATTCATTGGTTGATGGACCAATGCTTCCATCTTTTGGCAATTGTAAATAGTGCTGCTGTGAACGTGGATGTGTAAATATCTGTTTGAATCCCATCTTTCAATTCTAAAAGATATATATATAAACCTAAAAGTGAGATTACCAGGTCATGTGGTAATTCTATATTTAATTTTCTGAGGAACTGCCAAACTGTCTTCCACAGTGGCTGCATCATTTTTCACTGCCACCAACAATAAATGAATATTTCTCTATTTCCACATCCTCTTCAACACTTGTAATTTCCTGTTTGTTTGCTTCTTTGTTTTGTAATAGTAGCCATTCTACTGCATGGTGTGGTTTTGATTTTCGTTTTCCTAGTGGCTAATGATGTTAAGTACCTTTTCATGTGCTTTCTGGCCATTTGTATATCTTCCTTAGATAAATGTCTATTCAAGTCTTTTGCCCGTTTTTGGTGTATTGTTTGTCTTTTTGTTGTTTAACTGAAGGATTTCTTTATATATTCTGGATATTAAATCCTTATCAGATCTGTATTTCCCAAATATTTTCTCCCACTATGTAGGTTTTCATTTTACTTTTTGTGATAAAGAACTTTGAGGCCCAAAAGTTTTTTAATTTTGATGAGGTCCCGTTTATATATATTTTTCTTATGTTAGATGTGCTTTGGGTGTAAAGTCTGAGAAACCATTGCCTAACCTACGTTCCTAAAGAGGCCTCCCTACATTTTCTTCTAGGAGTTTCATAGTTCTGGCTCTTATATTTAGGTCTTTATCCACTTTGAGTAGATTTTGTTTATGGTGTGAGGTAGAGGTCCTTCTTCATTATTTCACTTTTTGAAGAAACTTCTTTCTCCATTGAGTAGTCTTTGCCCCCTTGTCAAAAATCAGTTGACCATAAATGTGAGGGTTGATTTCTGAATTCTCAGTTTGATTCCTTTCCTCTATATGCCTGTCCTTATGTCAGTATCTTTCTGTTTTGATTACTGTGGCTTTATAATAAGATTTAAGATAGGAAGTGTGAGTCCTCCAACTTCATTCTTTTTTTTCAAGATGGCTTTGGCTATTCAGAGCCCCTTGCCCTTCCTTATAAATGTGATGATTGGTTTTTCCATTTCTGCAAAGAAGGTTGTTGGAAATTTGATTGGGATTGTGTTGAATCTATAAATCACTGATTGACATCTTAACAGTATTTAGTCTCTGTGGCAGTTTGGTATTTTTATGAATTCCAAAAATAGATATTAGATTGTATTAGATTCAGAGGTTTCACTTTTACTTTATTAGATCAAGATTAGGGCTTTTATTTGACCATGTCATTAGAGCATGCAGGGTTGAGTACCCACCCCCTTGGTGGGAATAAAACAGATTCACACATGGAAATAGACACACAGTGAAGCAGATATGTGAGGAAAGAGAGAAGGCTCCATTAGACATGGCAGAGGCCCTGGGAAGAGAGATGATAGTCTATAGCTGACCTTGTGAAGATAACAGAGCAGCTGATCCTGGAAAGAAATGAGCCCCAGGGAAAGACACAAGCATTATGCCTGCCTACAGCCGAGATAGGAAAAGCTGGGTCCTTGGAGCCTTAAGAAGAAAAAAGGAAGGTTGAACCCTCGCAGACATCACCCACCATCTTGCTTCAACATGTGGCAAAAGACTTTGGGTGAGAAAGTACCTCTTATGGTACCTTGAGTTGGACTCTTTAGGGCCTGGTAACTTCTACCCCAAATAAATACCCTTTATAAAAGCCAACAGAGTTCTAGTACTTTGCATCAGCACCTCTTTGGCTGACTAATTCAGTCTCCAATCCATGAACACGGACCATCCTTCCATTTATTTGATCTTTGATTTCTTTTAGCAATGTTTATAGTTTCTGTGTGCAGATCCTTTATGACCTTAGTTAGATTTATTCCTAGATATTTAATTCTTTTATTTCCTGTTGTAAATTGATTTTTAAAAATTTCTTCTTTACACTGTTCAGTTCTAGTGTATAGAACCACAACTGGTTTTTGATGTTGATTTTGTTCCCTGCCACTTTGCTGAGTTCATTTATTAGTTCTAGTAGCTTTGTTGTTGATTTTTCAGCATTTTCTCATAGAGAACATGTCGTCTGCAAATAGGGAAAGTTTCACTTCTTCCTTTCCAGTTTGGATGCCTTTTATTACTTTCTCATGACTAATTTCTCTAGCTGAAACTTCCAGTACAATGTTGAATAAAAGTAGTAACAGTGGGCATCTTCATCTTGTTTCTGATCTAAGAGGGAGAGATTTTAGTTTTCACCCTTAAGTATGGTTTTAGCCATGAGTTTTTCATGTATGCCTTTATCATATTGAGGAAGTGTCCTTCTATTCCTAGTTTTCTAAGCTTTTTAATTTTTATCAAAAAGTGGTGCTAGATTTTGTCAAATGCCTTTTCTTCATCAATTGAGATGGTCATGGGTTTTTTCCTTCAGTGTGTTAATGTGGTGGATTACACCACATGTTGAAGTACCCATTGCATACTGGAATAAATCCCACTTGATCATGGTGTATTATTATTTTAATGTGCTGTTGGATTTAGTTTGCTAGTATTTTGTTAGCTTCTATATATTTAAGAGATACTGGTCTGGAATTTTCTTTAGTTGTGGTATCTTTATCTGACACTGGTATATGGGTGATGCTGATGTCAGAAAATGAGTTAGAGAGTGTTCTTGCCTCTTCAATGTTTTGGAAGCACTTAAGCAGGACTGGTGTTAATTCTTCTTGGAATGTTTGGTAAAATTCACATGTGAAGTCATCTGGACCTGGGCATTTCTTTATTGGGAGGTTTTTGATTACCGATTCAATCTCTTTATTAGTTATTGTAGCAGTTTGGCATTATTTATGAATTCCAAAAATAGATATTGGATTATGCTTGTAAAACTAGCCTGTTCCTCTGGGCATGATTAAATTATATTTAGGGCTTTGATTGGGCCACATCAGTAGCCTGAGCCCACAGAGAGAGGGAAGAGAGGAAGCCTGAACCCTCGCAGACGTTGGCAGCCATCTTGCTCTAACACATGGCAATAAACTTTGGTGAGGCAAGTAACTTATGCTTTATGGCCTGGTAACTGTGGACTTCCACTCCAAATAAATACCAACCAATTTCTGGTATTTTGTATTAGCACCCCTTGGTTGACTAATACAGTTATTGTTTTGTTGATATCTTCTATTCCTTCTAGAGTCAGTGGAGGTAGTTTATTTGTTTCTAGGAATTTTCCATTTCACCAGGTTATCTAATTTGTTGGCATACACTTGTTCATTGTATACTGTCTTTTTTTTTTTTTTTAATCTCTGTGGGGTCAGTAATAAGACCCTCCTTTTCATTTCTGATTTTTGTTATTTTCTCTCTCTCTTTTTGTGTGTCAATCTAGCTAAAGTTTTGTTGATTTTGTGATCTTTTCAAAGAACCATTTTTTTTGTTTTGTTGACTATTATTTTTTTAATTCTATTTTGCATTTTATCTCTGTTTTAATCTTTGTTATTTCCTTCCTTCTGCTTGCTTGGGTATAGTGTGCCCTTCTTTTACTAGATTATCCAGGTTTGAAGTTAGGTCTCTGATTTGAAATCTTTCCTCTTTTTTAATGTAACCAATAGTGCTATAAATTTCCCTCTCAGCACTGCCTTTGCTGTATCCCGCAAGTTTTTGGCATGATGTGTTTTCATTTTCATTCACCTCATTACATTTCTTAATTTCCTTGGTGATTTCTTCTTTTAACAATTTGTTGTTTAAGAGTACATTGTTTAATTTCCATGTATTTGTGAATTTTCCATTTTTCCCTCTGTTATTGATTTCTAGCTTCATTCCATTGTGATCAGAGAAATACACTGTAATATTTCAATGTCATGTTTGTTTGTTTTTTTAATTTATTAAGACTCATTTTGTGACCTGTTTTAATTTCCTAGGTTGATTAAGCAAATACCATGACATGTGTTGGCTTAACAATGGCAATTTATTAGCTTACTGATTTGAAGCTAAAAGAAAGTCCAAATCAAGGCATCGTCAGAGGAATGCTTTCTTCCTGAAGACTGGCATTCTGAGGCCGGCTGCCAGCAAATCTTGGTTTTTCTGTCACATGACAAGGCACATGGTGGCTTATCCTGGCCCTTCTCTTCTCTTCTGGGTTCCGTTGATGTCCACCTTCTGGTGGTTTTCTCTCTGAGTTTCATTCTGCTTATAAAGGACTCCACTAATAGGATTAAGACCTATTCTGATGAAGGTGGGCCACACTTTAACTGAAGAAACCTCATCAAAATGTCCAACTTACAATGGGTTCACACCCAGAAGAATGGATTAGGCTTAATAACATGTTTTTCTTGGTACATATAGTTTCAATAACCTAACATATGGTCTATCCTGGAGAAGGATCTGGGTGCACTAGAGAAGAATGCATATTCCTGTGATGGTTGGTGAAGTGAATATGTCTATTAGATCTAATTTTTTAGAATCTCTTTCAAGTCTTCTCTTTCTTTATTGATCATATGTCTAGATGTTCTATCTGTAGTGAAAGTGATATATTGTAGTTTCCTACTGTTAATGTAGAATGATCTCTTTCTGCCTTGAAATCTGTCAGTATTTGCTTTACATATTTTGGGGCTCTGCTGTTAGGTGCTTATATATTTCTATTTCTTATGTCTTCTTTTGAATTGAAGACTTTTTTAGTATAAAATGATCTTTCTTCCTTCATAACAGTTTTTTCTTAAAGTCTTTTTAATTTGATTTAATTTTATATTACTACTTGCATGACATATTATTTTTTTTCCATACTTTCACTTTCACCCTACTTATTTTTTTTAATTTAAGGTGAGTCTCTTGTAGTCATATTTGATTTGATACCAACTTAACTTCAATAACATACATATACACTGTTCCTTTACCTCTCCATACCTCCACTTTTTTTTAACTTTTTACAAAGTCTATATTCATATAGTCTATATTTAAATCCATAGCTTTATCATTACTTTTTCTGCATTTGCATTTTAGCAGCCATAGGGGTTAAGAAGTGAAGTTATATACCAAAAAACACAATACAATAGTACTGACATTTAAAATTACCCATATGGTTATCTTTACCATAGATCTTTATTTCTTTATGCCACTTTGAACCACTGTCTAGTGTCATTTCCTTTCAGTCTAAAGAACTCCTTTTAGGGAAGCAGATGTGGCTCAGTCGATAGGGCTTCCATTTACCATATGGCAGGTCCCGGGTTTGATTCCTAGGGCCTCCTGGTGAAGACAAGCCAGCCCATGTGGCGGGGTGAGCTGACACAGCAAGATGACGCAACAAAGGAAGACAAGCAGACAGAAAAACGCACAGCAAATGGACACAGCAAGCACAAGCAGCAAGGGGAGGATAAATAAATAAATAAATAAAATCTTAAAAAAAAAAAAAATAGAACTCCTTTTAGCATTGCTTGTAGGGCAGGTCTAACATAATGAAGTATTTCAGCCTTTGTTTATTTGGGAATGTCTTCATCTGCCTTATTTTTGAAAGAAAGTCTCACTGGATATAAAATTCTTGGTTGGCATTTGTTTTCTTTCAGCAAGTATTTCAACCCACTGCCTTCTTGCCTCCAGGTTTCTTATGAGAAATTGGCATTTACTCTGTTGGGATTCCCTTGTACATAACTCATGACTCTTCTCTTGTAACACCTCCTTGTCCTTGGATTTCAACAGTTTTACTACTATGTGTCTGGTTATGGTTCTCTCTGAGTTTTTCCTGTGTGCAGTTTCTTGAGCTTCTTGAATGTGCATATTCATGTATTTCATTAATTTGGGAAGTTTTCTGCCATTATTTCTTTGAATATTCCTTCTGCTCCTTTCTTTCTTTCTTCTCCCTCTGACATTCCCATATAACGCATATATTGATACACTTGATGGTGTTCCACAGGTCTCTTAGGTGCTGTTCACTCTTTTTCATTCTCTTTTCTTTCTTATCCTCAGGCTGAATCATTTAAATTGTCTTGATTTTGAGATCTCTGATTCTTTCTTCTTCTACCTCCAATCTGCTGTTGAAACTGTGTAGGGAATTTTTCATTTCAGTTATTGGGTCTTCAACTCCAATATTTGTTTGGTTCCTATTGAAAAATCTCAAAGAGTTTTCCATATTGTTCATTCATTGTTTTCCTCATATCCTTTAGTTCTTTTTCTATGTTTTCCTTTATCTTCTTGAGTATATTGAGGATCATTTTTTAAAGTCTTTGTCTGATAAGTCCAAAGACAGGTCCTCTTTATTGATGGTTTTTATCTTGTTTCTTTGGTTGGGCCATAATTTCCTCTTTCTTTGTTTATCATATAATCTTTTGTTGCACATTGTACATTTTGACATTTTAAAGTATCAACTCTGGGATTTAGCCCCTGAGCTGTCTGTTCCTTAAGTTTGTATCCAACTAGTTATAATGCAGAGATTTTCTTGAGTGCCAAGAGTTAACCAAAACAACAATCAAATGAAAGCAAGAAGCACCTTTCAAAGTCTCTACAAATTGACTCTGCTTTGGCAGGAAGCTTCCTTGAGAGCTATCAAGAAATCAGCCCAGATCAAATGCAAAGTTCAGGTCTTCTCTGTCTTATCTGATTTGCATGGAGCCATGGAGTCTGCTTCTTTTCCTGGTTAGCTAGCTCCCTTGACCTTGGGAATTCTCCTGTTTATAATTTAAGGGAGTTGCAGTGAATGCCCCTTCTACTCCCTTTGAAATAGACTCCCACCCTCCTCCTGAGTGTTCTATTGTGTCACTTAATACAGGTAGTCCTTTGCCCCAAGTCACTTCAGTTTAATGGTTTATTGTACTGCCCAGCTATCTGCAAGCCACTTCTACGCCTTCAGCACAAACTCTGGGAGGGCAGGCCTGACACAGATCCCCTGGTTCAGTACCTCAAACTGTTACAGCTGTCGCAATGAAAAACCAAAACCAGCACTCAGAGAGAGTAGAGGAACCAGGCTTTATTACACACACGAGCCCAGAGGAAAGTTCGGTTTCCAAATTCTGGGCCCCCAGCCCCAGTTTTCTGGAGTTTTTATTGGGGTCTGCAGGCTCCCATTCATTGGCTAGCAAGTTGGTGGGTGGAATTTTCCATTACCTTAGGCAACTAAGCAAGAGTGATTACAGAAGCAGAATTTGCAGGTTACAAAATCAAGTGGGCAGATTTACAGAGCCAGAAGTGCAGGTTCCAGTTCTAAGGCGGGAGATTCTTGTCAAGAAAAGGGGGAGGGGGAGGGCTGCAGTGACTTTTCCTTATCATTTCCCCTCCCTTTGATGCCCTTGTAATTCCCATAGGGCATCATCTGTACTCAGGGGACTGTATCCCTTTAGGGCTAGAATCTTGGTGGTAGTTATGTGTGATATCGTTGTTTCAATGAACCTGATGAGTGCCTTTATCAGGCATGAGCCAAAGATGGCCACTATGAGCAAGATGAATAAGGATTCAGCCAGGGGCAGAAGCCGAGAGGTCCACTGATGGAAGTTCCAGTCCCAGAACTTGTTACAGTCCCAGAACTTGTTTAAGTGGTTTTTCCTCTTTTGGATTTGATCTCTTAAGTTCTTTCACTTTGGTAGTGACTATTACTGTCTCATTAACATAATAACAGCACTCTTCCCCCAGGAAGATACACGCCCCCCCTTTCCTCACAAACTGAGGCTTCGGATAACTTATAACATTCTGTCGGCATATCGGTACGGTGGGTAAAGGAAGAGGAGGGTTAGTATTTCCCTGCGAGCTGTTTCAACCTATCCGTTGCTGAGAGAGGGGCAGTCTTGTAACAACTGGAGCAGGGCTGGGAACTGGCATCAGCCCTGAAGGAGAATAGGAAAAACAGCTTAAGGCACAGAAACATCTTATTATGCACCACTATGCTATAGCAATTAGGGTTCTATTCACAACAGTCCAGTCCACAGGGGCCACAGCCCCGACTCCAATTCCAAACACCAAAGCGATCAGGCCGCATAAACACAGGCCCTACCAGGAGCAGGGGTCCATTCAGCTGGCGTTCAGCAAGGTTGGTGCTCGAGGATCTTGGGTAATTCGCACTCTCAGGGTGTGATCAGGTACAGGTTGGGCTGCCCAGCTGTTCTGCTCCTTATCATAATGGGCCTTCTTGACCCTGGAATGATGGATGAATCCAGGGGGTGATACCTGCAACTTTAAGAGCAGTGGGAATTATAAGGATTACAGTATGTAGACCTGTCCAGGAAGGCTGGAGGGATTCTTTCCTCCAGTCTTTGACCCAGACCTGGTCCCCTGACTGATGAGGGTGCACCAGGTGTCCCAAGGGGATGAGGTTTTGGGACAGGACAGTTTTATGTATTTCAGCTAGTTTTTCCAAGCTGCTGGAGAATGGAATCTAGGTTGGCCTCCCCCAGAAGCCTGAGACTTTCTCTGAACGCCTGGACGATTGGGGGTGGCCGCCCAAACAGAATTTCAAAGGAAGAGTAGCCTGTGGGTCCTGGGGTGCACCTAACTCGGAGAAGGGCCAAAGGGAGTAAATCTACCCAGGGGGGACCAGTTTCCCAGCAGAACTTTGCTAGGGTGGCTTTGAGGGTTCGATTCATGCGTTCAACTTTCCCTGAACTTTGAGCCTGTGCTACTTTGTTTTTTGTGTGTGTGCAAACAGGTTGAAGTCTTGAGTCACATTTGGAAGCCCCAAGGCGGGGGCTTGGCTGAGTTGTTTCTTGATGTTTTGAAAAGCCCCCTGTTGGACTTCTCCCCAGGGAAGAGATTCCCTTTCCGGACCTGCCAGAGTTTCGTAAAGGGGTCTGGCCATTGCTGCAAACCCAGGGATCCAGATGTGGCAGAACCCTGCCGCTCCAAGAAACAGAACTGTCTTTTCGTGCTGGGCATGGGGATGGAGCAGATCACCCTTTTCCACTCGGGTCCTAGCGTTCAGAGCCCTCACGAGATGTTGAACCTTAGGTATCTGACCCGCTGTCTACAGATCTGAGCCTTTCTCCACCCAGTCCATGTTAAAAGTTGGAGGAGGGTTTGGGTTCCCTTCCAGCAACTTTCTTCTGCGTGAAGTCTCTATTCTTCACTTTGGGGCACCATGACAAGGAGAGTGAGACTGGTTCCGAAGCTTAAGCTTGCTGGCCCTTCAGGTTTGAAGGTAATCTGGGCCCCACGTTTGGTTAGGAGGTTTCTGCCAAGCAGGGGAACCGGGCACTCAGGCAGGTACAGAAACTCATGAGTTACTTCATGACTGCCGAGCTGGCAGGTCCTTGACTGGCAAAAGGGCCGTCGGTTTGACTGGTCTCCAGTCGCCCCTCTTCAGGGTTGAGTCCTGCCAGCCCTATCAGGTAGTCTTGGGGCTCAGGTCAGTGTCTGAGACTTCTGGGGCCAGTCATTTTTCCAGTGCCTGCTCTCTTTGCAGTAAGCGCATTGGTCTCTGGGCAGCAGCCTCCTCCTGGTGCTTCCTGCTTGGCGACTTCGTTCAGATTAATGAACACTTTGTTGGCTACCTCTAGCGGTTGAGAGATGTTCATGCGTGAATCCTTCCAACTTTTGGAGTTTTTTTTTTTTCTTTTTTTGATGTCTGCCGCTGCTTGTGCCACGAAAGCAGCATTCACCATCTTCTGGTTTTCTGGAGCTTCTGGTTTGAAGGGTGTGTCATGTTCGTGGGTCATTTAGCCCCTTCTTGGACCCCTCAGGGGAGCGCTTCCCAATATCGTTGAAGCACAACCAGTCCCTGTTCAGTGTTAAAATCTCTGTTAGACTTAGTTTCCGGTGCCACCACCCATGCCCAATCCTCCGGGTCTAGGACACCAGTAGGGACCTGCTCTTGTCCTGAGGCCAGGGTGAACTCTGCACCTCACAGAGGGGCATCTGCAATGCGGGCTGTACCGATCGGAGTCTCCTTGCCAATGGGGTTGCAGGACTTCCCTCCAGTGGGGTCGTTGGTTCTGCAAGGGCCAGGGGTGGTGTCACTGCATGATTTGCCTGTACCTCCGGGCCGGGAGGGGAGACTGAAGGAGGAGGCATCTCTGGGAGACCCGCCGGTGCTCCTGAGCCAGGAGGAAGGGCTGGGGCGGTTGGCACATATGGCAGTGGGGGCAGTGGTGGGTCTTCTTCCAAGGACCCCTGATAAATGACTGGTTTCTGGTGCTTCGCTTCTTGTGCAATAAGACCCTGCTCTGTCCCTTCTTTCCAATGCACAAGCGAACCCAAGGGGGCAGATTCTGGGCCATTTCTAACCAGGAGTCAATATAGGGGAACTGATCTGGGTGGCCAGGGGTTCTGGTGACTACTAGCCATACCGCACGGACCTTGGCTACATCTAGGGTCCCTTCCGAGGGCCAGTCGACATTAAAAGTGGGCCACTCCAACTCACATAGAGTTCGGAGGGTGCTGGGGTTCATCTGGATACTATAATCTCTGGAAAATCCCTTCCTGAAGTTCTTAAGCATGCAGTTCAAGACAGTGGATTTTGACTGTGATGAGCCCATACCCTATGTCAGTGGCACAAGACAGACAAAGGTGGGGTGCCCCTTTCAAGGCCACTCAGATGCCCGCCTGTCCGCATCCCTCGCGGGAACTTAGGCTCGTCTTAGCTAAGGTGTCTGGACAATTTTCCGGGTGTACCATTATGCCGGATGACGTAGCCACAGAAACAGGTTGGGGCCCACTCTGACCCCGTGGCACAGGCCGTGGGGCCACAAATTGGTATGAGAGGCGCAAGCCCCTACTGTCCACATTCCCGCACACAATCACTCAGAGGTTAAACAATCCCTCCCACAGGAATTGCCCTATACTGGAGTCCCGTCACGTGACACCTTAGTAGGTCATCAGTCTTCTCTTCCATCCAGAGACGGGCCTCACTGGGGCTTGGCACCTGGGTGCTTATCTTTCCGAAGTCTTCTGATATTGTTCAGTCTGTCTTTCTCACTTGAGTCCGACTGGGATGTGGGGATGCGGTCCGCGGGGATCCACCTCAGAAGGAGGTCCCGTCAAGACAACAGGAGGCGCCTGAGATCACCGTTGGCCGTGCCCTTCAGTCCCAAGCCGGAGGCACAATGGGCCTACTCGGTTGGGTTTCCCGGTCAGAGAACCAAATATTGCGGCTGTCGCGATGAAAAACCAAAACTGGCACTCGGAGATAGCGGAGGAACCAGGCTGTATTATGCATGCGAGCCCAGAGGAAAGTTCGTTTTCCAAATTCTGGGCCCCCAGCCCCAGTTTTCTGGAGTTTTTATTGGGGTCTGCAGGCTCCCATTCATTGGCTAGAGAGTTGGCGGGTGGAATTTTCCATTACCTTGGGCAACTAAGCAAGCGTGGTTACAGAAGCAGAATTTGCAGGTTAGGAAATCAAGTGGGCAGGGTTACAGAGCCAGAAGTGCAGGTTCCAATTCTAAGGCAGGAGATTCTTGTCAGGAAAGGGGGGAGGGGGAGGGCTGCAGTGACTTTTCCTTATCAAGACTTCTGCTCAATAGGTTGGCACTGACATACATGCATCCCAATATTTGCACAGGGGCCACTCTGCTCTTTCTGGAACAGGGCCAGTGAACCACAATAGGAGTGCAGGTTGGCTCCACCCCATACTGTGGAAGAGTTGTGGGAGGGACCAGCAAAGGCACCAGGAGCTTCTTCTATTGCTTTTGAAGCTGCATTTTCTTGATTCAACCCTCACCCAGTTAATTCAGACCTTTAACTGTTTTCCATAGTTTTGAGTAAGGTTACTGTCCTTAAGATTCCCCTGCTGCCTTTGCGCAAGGGGGATTAGAACAATGGCTGCCCTAGCAATATGAAGAAGCTGATCAAAAGCAGTGATTTGTAATAAAACCACACACACTCTGGTTTGGAGGACTATTTCTTTATGTTCTACCTTGGTACCAGCAACCTGTACCAGGAGCCCAAGCTGCAAGCTCCACTGCTGCCCACCATGAGGCTGGGGGATGGGCGATCATAGCCACTACAGGGAGGGTGGAACACACCCATATTTACTACAATTTACCAGCCTCTTCCTCCCTCTCCTTCCTGGATGCTGCACAGTGTTCCACAAGACTCCAGAAATTCTGAGTAGTGGATTCATACAGTTCCTGCCAGTTCAATAGTTGTTTGGGTGGAGGGACAGATTACTGGAGCATCTTACTCCACCATCTTCCCACAATCTTCTCTTAACTTTTAATTCAAATATACATGTAGAAATCAAAACTAAGTCCTGAGCAAGAAGCTATACTCCAAATTGTCCTTACTCTCTTAAAAATGGAAACATCTCTGTATTAAAATTTTACAAAGCAATGTTCCTAAACATCAGCATTTATCATACATTCAGCAATGAATGAGTGACAGTAAATGGGTCAATACAGCATATTTGAAAAAAATTAGTCTAGCACCAAAATGGAATTTGCTTTTCATTTAAGTAAACAAGATTTAATATTACACTGAGATTAGAAATTTATTCTTTGTTGACTCAGTAAACTGAAATGAGTTTATGGATCTCTCAGAATTTTCTTTTAATTTGATTCTCATCACAAAGATTAAGTTTGGGTGAAAAAAATAATGTGGTATATTAACTCCTACGTAAGAAGAGATTCTTTTTTCAAGCCAAAGGTCAAATTTTACATAACTTGTCTGTGCCTCCGTTTTTGCCTATCCACTATGTTTCTCCTCATGTATTCCAGTTCTTCCTCTTCTGGTATTACATTCTTTAGAATTTGGTTGTCTGAAATATGATCTCCATCTTTTTTCCTGTGAGGAAAAAAATGCACAAAATCAACTCCCAAATTCTTTCCTGCATAATCATAGGAAAGATTAATGGTTCCTCATCATCTGCTTTCATACATACCCGTCAGGCTGACATTTTTTGTCTTCTTTCTTCTGCAAGGTAGCTCATGTGGAAAAGGAAGGGCATGATGTCTGTCCCTCCACACACACCAAAATAAAATGATAAACAGTAATCCCATATTTGCATTATTTCTCCACCCTCCATAATGGAGGTTAAAATTATAGTATTTTATAATAACTGAGCTGAAAGATTCACATAGGTTAAATGATTTGTCCAAAGTACACAGTAAGGTGCATACCTGGTTCTCAACCCAGTTCTGTTGATCTCCAGAATGTGCTTAATAATGTAGCAGTCTATATTTTGGATGTCAATATCCTCAATTGTTAAATGAAATTGGATTAGAATCATGTTCTCAAACTAAGGTCTTTTTTTTTTTTTTTTTTTTTTTTTGGCTTTTAAAATAACTGCACTCTTTAGTGGCAGGAATACAATTATGAGATTAAGAGACCACAGGAGAGAGAGCAGGTGATGTTTCTGAAAGACAGTTGCAGAATACAAAAAGGGGGTTGAATAGTCATGTGGTGATCATTGTAAAAATACAGTATGTTATGTACATATTCGCACCATCAACTTTCAACTCAGAAATTGTATTTGCACTTTTGTTACAATCCTGGTTAGAGAACAATTTTTCTTTATGAGTTCCAGCCTGATGGCAAGTGAAAATTATGGATGAATTCATAGTCCCATGAGGTTCTTAGGCTAAATATTCCAAAATGAGGGTTCCAGCTTCTATTTCATCAGATTTCAGTTTTTTAAAAGTATTTAATTTTTCTTTTACAAAAGGAAAATCTCAAAGATAAGGAGAAAAGGATAAAAAAAACAAAAACAAAACACTACACCAACACACCCTATTCTTACTTATTTTACAAACACCAAGGGCTGCAACCCTCTGCTTCGAGGCCATCACTAATGACTGAAGGAAAAAACTTGCTAATTATTGTTTTTAAAAAAATGGAAAATAAAAAAAAAAAACTAAACCAACTGATCACAGTGTAATGACCCTGGGAGGCTGGCTGGCCCCCAAACCGGAAGGCTATTTATTTATTGGGGGAGGGGGCAGGTAGTGTCCTTTGGCTGGGTGACCAGGTTTCCTCATTGTTAATAAGGAAAGGCAGGAGCCCTAAGCGAGGCAGATGAAGCAGGCTGTGGGACTGGGAGACGAGGCAGGAGGTGGAGGTGTAGACACTGCAGGCTTTCTGCCCAGTTGCCCAGGCCAGGAGTGCCGGGCGGGCCTCCTGAGGCCTCTGAGGGCCAAACCCCGGTGCCTCCACACCCTCTCTCCTGAAAGGGCCCAGCATCCCTGACAATGCCCTGGCTACAGTCTCGTCCCATTTCCTCAGGCCCCCTTTCCAGAAATGTCCACACATCTAACACTGTGACACACCTGTGGACCCATGCGGCTGTCAGCTAAGTGGAGGAAAAACAAACACACCAATGCCATGTGCCCATAGATCCATACGATAAAGGGACAAAGCAGGAACACTTCCTCCACAAACCCTAAGGTCTTTTAAATCACTGAGGTACACATTGAAATGCCAAGCGCAAATATTAAGCTACAACATAAATATGGTACAAGTTCCTAGAACAATTTTACCTGCTGTTTTTAAGTATAAACACTATTTTTGGGTTAAAGCAACCATGATTACGATATGGAGTAGAAAACAAACTGCTTATGAATGTTTAAGATAAAATATACAATTCTGAGACAAGTTTCCCTGGGCTTTGCCATTCATATAACTCCAGGAGATTGCTATCATTCTCCTCTGTTGTCAATTTTATTCTACTAGAGTTTCCTCAAGGAGAAGAGTTTGCAAAGCCTGGATTAGAAGACCTCTAAATTTCTTCACTTCTGAAACCATAAAGCTTAATCTTAAAGCTTACATTATAATTTTGCTGTTTCAAATACAGAGCAGTGGAATAAGATTCCAGTAGAGGGCCTCTGCAGGAAGAATGGAGTTCCAGAAGTCATCCCCACTAGGCCTCCCTCTGAACTCCTACCATGATCCCAGAGCATTTCCACAGAACCCTTGACTCTGTGGATCAGTTTGAGAACCACTGAGAGAGGTTTATTATTATTGTAGTCTTGAATTTATGACATATTGTTGTGATTTATTAAAGCAAAGTCCTTGGCCAATAAATAATTTACATATTCCCCCATCACCTTTGTCCCCCCACCTATTATAATATTTTTCCTATCAAAAAATATCAAATACTCTACAGCCATATGTTTTAAAAAGTAATTTCTAAGAACATATTTTGGTATAGAACAGGAACCACCTATAACTTGCATGTCTATTGCCACCCATTAGCTGAACCCAAAATAAAGATGAGCAGTTAATGACAGCTTGTGAGATTCCAACAAGGCAACATTTAGATTTCTGGCTCTCTGTCCTTCTTTTGCATATTTGTCATAGCTCAGTTGATGGTGTGAAGGAATGAGCCTCTTGTGACAGCTCTCTCATTTTTTTTTTCAACATGACAAACTGTTGCAGTTTTTTTAAAGCACAATGGTATCTCTGAAGCACATATTGTTTTGCTCCTCCTAAGAAAAGTAGTTTGCCTCATTGGTGCCCTTTGTACTTGCTAGCCGAGATAGGCAGATGTTATCTGATAAGCCCATGGTCTGAATACTGCTCCTTTTCATACTCACTAGTCATAGTTTTGAGAATTATGTATTCAGGAAGGCCTGCTGGCCTCAAAGGTGAAAGAAATGAGCCATGTCCTGCCAACTAGAGGACATGTGGCACCTTTGGAGGCTTCAGTAGACAGATGGAAATGTCAGAAGCACAATGTTTTAAGCCTGCTCTTCCAGGAACTAGCTTGGTGACCCTGAGAAAGTCACATAAAGTGCTCTCCTGCCATCTATTTCCTCATGTCCAAGATGACAAAGATTTGAAATGGGGTTTTGTCATGAGGAAAGACTTATTAAAACACTTCAGTATCTGAAGTAGGTTCAAAAACCCAGGAAGTTCTTGGAGGTTACACTCAATTTTCTTCCTTTGCTGACTGAAAATGCTGCAAGCACTGGACTTCACAGTATAAAACCTCACATTGCTGCATGTCAGAATGTATTTCAGAAACAATCGAATGAATCATGTAATTTAATAATTTCCTGAATCTTTGGAATGACTTTTTTATCATAAATGTAGAAATAATTTTTAAGGTAGTAAACAATAGCTTTTGGGAATAGTAAGAAAAATTAATACCTAGTCCTTTTGATTTGTACAGATTAAAACAGGTAATTTTTTCATATAATAAAATTTATTTTGAAAGAAGTTTTAGATTACAGAAAAGTTACATCAAAAGTATAGGGGATTCCTATATACCCCACCCATTCCCCTCTCACATTTTCCCTTGTTAATAACATCTTACATTAGTGTGGTACATTTGTTACAATTGATGAACAAATGTTGAACAATTGCTACTAACCAAGGTTTACATTATGGTTTACACTTTATACTGTACAATTTTATAGGTTTTGACAAAATGTATAATGGCCTGTATCCTTCATTGCAATATCAAGCAGAACAATTCCAATGCCCTAAAAATACCCTATGTTCTACCTAGTCTTCCCTCGCCCTCCCCTCAGAACCTCTGGTAACCACTATCTTTATATCAATGTTACAAGTTTTTCTGTTACAACAACAGTAAAGTCTTCTTTGGTCCATGGTTACATTCCGCTCTTATGTTTGTTCTTTCCTCCATCTTGAAGATTTGGGGATGGTGATACCTGCTCTGCTTAAATCTTATGGGGCAGATGGAAGGAACTGTTTTGCTTGCAGTTGTAGATACTCTTTGTTTTTTGGAATTTGGGTTGTCTATCATGATCATTTTGTTAGTTGTTCTGAGCGAGTACCATGAACTAAAGAATAGGTGTTGGCTGAAAATCTGCTGAGATTCACAGCTCAATCAGCATATAAACAGACTGAAGATTTAAGTCTCTGGGACATATATTTAACAAGCATAGTGCTAATTATAGGTTCAAATAAAAGGGGTAGAAGAATTGTGTAGGGCAATTATAAACGAGTCTAACTCTGCTGCATTGGGGAAATAGTTTATTATATATTCCAAGGTAAGGTCCACTAACGGGTTTCTGATTTCATGGAGTCGTGTGCCTCACCTATAGTGTCTGGATATCTCTAGAGCCCTTAGGAGCACCCAAAACAGGAAAATTTGATTAAAAGATAAAAGAAAGGTGAAAGCAAAAAATAAATATAAATAGATGATACACCACCAAGTAAATAACACTGTTAAAAATTAATCTACTTGGAAATCCTTGCTTTCTGAAAGATGTGAAAATCAGTGGTGAGGGTGCCTTAGGATTTGCCTGTGCCTAGTTTTATGCCTGGCACTGATTCAGTGCCCAGTGAATTAATGAATGACTCCCCCAGCCTGGAGTTGCTTTGATGGGAATTATTATTGCTTTGCTTTGACTGATGTGCCTGTTACTTCATTGTGTGCTTTGTTTTTCTACGTTTTCTTGAAGGGTAGGCTCACCACCCTAATATGTGGCTTTTTATTTTGACAGCACTTCGACATGCCTCATGATATTGTTGCATCTGAAGATGGGACGGTGTACATTGGAGACGCTCACGCCAACACCGTGTGGAAGTTCACCTCGACTGAAAGTACGGTTTTTACAGTATTGTCCATATTTTTCCTAGTTTTATTGCTTGCAAATATCTGAAACAAAAATATTTGTACTTCCTTTTCTCTATTGGTGGGAGTGGAAAACGGGGTACAAATTGGCAGTTGTTGAAAGATCTGCTCGGTATTCAGTTCAGGAATTAATTTCATTTTTGTGAAGCAAGGAGAAACATCTTTTACCTCCTGGCAGCTATTCCCTTGTTTCCACAGATATTCCACAGGAAATTCTCCATGACTGAAGTAATATCTATTACATTGAAAGCCAACGTCTTTGTTTCAGAGAGAAAAGATGGCTTTGGCAAAGCAGAGGTGCTGCCTTGTTTCTACGCAGGCATCACTTCCCACGTGGCTCTTCAGCTCTCGGTAGCTGCTGAGCCTCCAGGGATGCCAGCATAAGTTAGACACAAATGTACTAAATTCAAGAGCACTGAATGCTTAGTAGGCCACAAACTGCAATATCCAGGGATGCTTTAAAAATATGGCAGGCTCCCAAGAATAGGAGGAGGTGGGGGTAAAGAAAAGAATTGAAGATGATAAATTGAAGGTATCAGAAACTGCAACAGATAGTTTTAGATCAAGAAATAATGACATGAAAACTTGATGAAAAAAGAATACTAATTATAACAAGGAAAACTATAAGTTATAACAAAGAAGATTAAAATCAAGAGTCTAAAAACTTCAATCCAATAACTTACAGGTATTGGAGCCCAAATAAAGTTGATAACTCTCTCTTCAGAATCATCCTTTGAGTAACTTTTGCTTCCATGTAGTAAGGACCCAGTAGTGTTGAATGCACAGAGATGCCTATGGACTATTTCACCCCACCAGTAGCTATACACTCCCCATGCATATGTGGCTTACCCACCATCTATCTGCCTTCTCAAAGAGAAATAGAAGATGTAGATGGACAAGAAAACAAAGATAGCAGGATAATTCCCAATTGCATGGCTATACTCAGGCTTTTCAGAACAAAAATGCATAAATTCCTTTAAAGGTTGTAAGTCTTCAGAAGTCTAGCCAATATCCTCTTATATGAAAAGATAAGAATATGGTGCCTGAACTCTTTAAGCTTCCAGTCTAGGGTTCTTTATACCACTTCAGTAGTTGGTACTCAACAGGGATGCACATCTGCATCTCCTGCAGAAGATTTTAAAAATGCATGGCAAGACCCCACTCAGGCCCTATAGAAAGAAGAGGGGTGGTAATATCTGTATTTTGGAAAGGCTTACCAAGTGATTTTGATAATCCCCTGATTAAGAAGCACTTCATTATAGCACACAGCTTTAAAATAGAAAAACTTACTGTATAGTTCAGAGTACAGTCAAATAATGAATCTGGAAAATTGTACCTCTGGAACAGTAAGATTGCCATCCAGAGACCTCACAGGTGTCTCATGTATTTGCATACTAGTATTTATCTGATCAAATCCATTTATGTCAGCTACAAAAACTGATAACCAACATGGCAGAACTGAGATGTTGCCAACATGGAAACAGAACTACTTGATATTTCATAAATTGTACAATATTATGTGCTCTACAAAGAAAAACTCATTCTGACAATATGAGAAATATTATATCCTTATAAAATCTAAATTGAGGATTCATGGATGTGGCACCTAATTAATGTTTTGTATTGAACTCTTTTCTAAAGAAAAATACCTAATAATAATAATACCTTTGATGATTTAGGGATATATTTTCTACTAAATTATATTTTCAAACATTCCTTTTTGGAATTCTGATTTTTCTCTCTTTTTGCTATGCTATTACAGAAATGGAACATCGTTCAGTTAAAAAGGCTGGCATTGAGGTCCAGGAAATCAAAGGTTGGTCAGATTCCTTTTATAATTGTAACACTCAAGGCTATTTGTGTTGAATTCTTTTATGGCTCATGATTGCACTTCAAAAATTATCTGGCTGAAAATATGTAAACTGATAAATTATCCATGACTTCTCTTATGTACTAAGCCTTTAAACCTGCATGTTGCCACTACTTTTTCTGATAAATGGAGTAGTAATAATGAACTCAAATTCACTGACTTCAAGTGATGGAAAGTGATTAAGGATGTAAGAAATTGATAACCAGTGGGCCAGAGACATACAGAGAGGAAAAAAAGTCAGTCAGTCACTTTTGGAAACATGTTAACATCAAGCAAGCAGAAAAATACCTTTCAGTGTACTGGAAAAGTCCTTTTCTTAATGGGCTGTAATATAAATCAGTGAACATGTCTTTCGTGTATTTAATGCCGTAGCAGCCTGAAAAGAGTCAACTGCTCCTTAAAGTCGCTGTCTTACTACCATTCAGCCTCCAAATATCTACTAAAAGCTTTCTATGTTTAAAGCACTAAAAGAAGTCCAAGAGAAATAAAATTGTCTGATCTCAAGAGATTTGTAAGGAGAGATAAGACTGTTTCATGCAAACTTGAACATACAAATACAAGCATCAGTATATCATCACTGCTATATAATATAGACATGAGGAAATATTTAGCTACTACTAAGCAACCCCTGGCTTCATTTGGAGTTCCAGTTAAATTTTTCTCCCATTTCTAGGTTCAGTTTATATTTGCATATTTTCTCTTATCTCAGAGTTTTGATGTGTGATTTATAGTTAAAAACTCACCATGCATTTCTTTTCAGGTACTCCTAATGTATAAGTAGCAAATTGATTCCATTATTAGTTGCTTTACAAATGATTTCTTAGATATTCAGGCTTAACCCTAGAGTTACTTGTTTTCCTTTCTCATGAAAGCAGGTGGAAAAGACATGAAAAGATGCAAAAACAGAGAGGGAGCTTAGGGATTTTATGTAGGCAGATAAGAAAATATAGCCAGCTCAAGGTTGAAAGGGGTAAGATGATATTATAAATTAAATAAATACCAATTGTTTGATATTGTAGAGATTCTACCCAGGTGACACTACTGAGTGGTACAAGCAAAGCACACATATATTGAATAAGGCTGCTGATCCCCTAGTGTTTTATCATTGCTCTATAGAGAGTTATTGATAAGTTCTATGTGTTCTAGAATAATGATGCTGGGAAAGATATTGTTTTAATAATAATCATTTATAGAGCACAAACAATGGGCAGTGGGCCATGCAAAAATTAGCCAGTATAATCCTTTAACTAGCCAAATTCTCTCCTTGGTGCACACCTCTGAGTACATTTGGTTGGACTCCCAGCCTTGGAACAGAAGGATTTCAAACATTAAATAGTGAATGTGATTGAAATGTTTTGCTATGACAGTCCCATTTAATATTTCAAATGAAATTGTTCTATTCCTCTTGGAACCTATATGACTCTCATTTAGCCTTTTTTTAAAACTAGGATATTTTCTTATTACAAAAAAAAAAAAAAAAAGAACATAAGTCATACTGAGTTTCTGAGGTTGTCTCTTATCAAAATCTTGAAGTTTAATTTAAACCATTTACAAAGGAGATGAGAGAAACTCCATCCCAGATTTTATACCCCTGTAGATACATGTTAATTTTAAAGTTCCAAATTTGACTTATCTTTGATGGATGGCACTGATGTGAATGGTCACATTAGTGATCAGTAAAGTCAGAGTTTTAGAACCAGTGTTCTAAAGGAGTTGCTTGGATAAGAAAATTAAAGGTGATAAGAAATTTAAGATAGAGATTTAAATTTTCCAATAAAAATTACTAGGGATAAAATGGATAGACCAATATTCTCTCAGAGGCATAGCCCTCACCTATCCCTCACCTCCCACCACTCCACTCCCTCCCAAAAAACAACAACAACAATGATGCTCTCAAGAAAATAACAGAAACCCCCTCATGTATTTAGCTTCCTAGGCCTGATAGAGAGCAACACATTGTAGGGAAAGCCAATTGCACTTTAAAAAGAAAAACAGTTTGATCTTACTGTTGCTCCATGTACTTTTTCATACTCTAAAATTTTATTTGCTAGTATGTCATCTATGACCTTCAGCCTTCAAGTGTCTGTGATGAGATGGGTAATGTCCTATGTTGCCGTGTTAATTATATCCACCCTTTCCTGTCCCCCTTATTCCAATTCTAAACAGTCTCTGTGCTTCTCCCTTTCTGTCACGGGGAGAGAGCTATGCACATACTTGCATGTAGGGACATGTATGTGTGTGATCACACAGGAGGGCACCTTGCCTTGATTTCCAAATGCATTGTTTAAAGAAAAAAAATCGAATACATCTAGACACACCAGGTCCTAGCTGATCTTACACCTCCTCTACTCTTCTTTCATCAGGAATGCTCTAAATTATTGGGATTATTAATAAAAGAATTTAGGATAAAAGAAAAGTCGCAGAAGTTGTGTTATTCCTTATGCTTTCAGTGAAAGTTTTAGAATCTTAAGTGATAATTATAGTGTTAGACTTTTTGTTCTACCCATGAAGGCTCCCAAGAAGAGCAACAATATTGTTTTTCATTTTTTACACAGGGAAATTTTTAATTTTTATCCACCTTCTTTAAAATATAGAGCATCTTTTAAAAATGTAAATATACTTCGGCTAGTTCCAAAAGTTAGAATGTGATGACACTGAAAGCATCAGAAAAGGTATGGAAATTAATAATTTCTAAACTGTAACCTGTATCTTAGCAAGTACATTACCTCATTCTCCGCATATCTTCTATGAATGTTAAACTGTTTCTTTTAGTCTTTTATCTATCCATAATTCTTCTTTCCATTTAATGGAGCCTGGTCCTGGCTCTGCATTATAAAAGAAACTAGATATGACCTGGTACAACCTTTGTCTTAGGTTCAGATAAATCCATTGAATGATAAGTAGAACATGCTAGCTAGTTACTCTGGGTATAACCTCCCTCCAAGAGAAATGAACCCTTCTACCAAAGTCAATGAGTTTTTGAATATCAACCTATATCTTTGGCCTATATTTTTTTTTTATCCCACGACCTATTTATTGTCATTTTCCTGCTTCTTAAATATAGAACTAAATTAAATATAAAACAAGTTTTATATCTTTTCTATAGTAATAGAAAAAGACAAAAGAGCCAGTGATCAGGAAGACTCACCCTTATATTCCTCTAGTTTTCTCTTGGACACAGAGACTTTGAACCTTCAAGGTCTGTGGACCAATCCCTTTCCTTCTTTGCCTCTCAAGTTTCAAGAGCCATTCCATTGGCCAAAAGAAGAAAAAGTATGCTCTCCCCTTAACCTGGTAAAGGGAGGAAATGATGACCATGAATCCTATTTCTATAGACTTAATTAGAAAGCTGAGGCCATCTGTGAAATGGTGATAATAATAGTGCCTACTTATAGTGTGTTGGTGTGAATAAAGGACAGCAATGCCTGACATAGTGTAAGTGCTCCACAGATGTAATTGAGACTATGAAGGAGGCTGGCTTGGAAGTGGATGCAAAAAACTAGGACCTGCCATTTGTTTATTATAATAAATATTATCTATAGCATCTTAAATCATTTATGAAATGGCTTTCTTGGGGAATTTTCCAGAAACCTATTAGGTCATGTCAACACATATTAAACACTAACTGAAGAGTTTCCTGATCATATTAAACCATTTATCTCTGCCATTTTGTCAAAATTTCCATGAGGCCATATGCTACACTCTGTGTCATAGGGTAGAAAGGCACACCAAGAAATTGAAGCTCTAAAAGTCTTCTGAGTATTTTGACAAACATAGTTTTAACTTTTAGCCTGGAAAAATTAATTTTGGCCTTTTGCACCTCTAAGATTTCTGTATATACACACATACATACACTCACATATACTTTCTAGGTCAAAATTGTCTCAAGACTCAACCTCATTTTCAAGTCAATTGTTATTAAGATCCCTGCAGTAGCTTAAATACTTTTATTGCATCCACTTCCCATAAAGTATTTTAGGACTGATATCTACCTGATACCTGCCAATGTCACAGAAGTGTTACATAAGTTATTTTTATCAACAATAAAAGAATATACAGTGCATCAGTCTGCACTTTTTTTAATTTTTGTATTGTGGTAACATAAAACAGCACAAAATTTCCTATTTTAACCACTTTCATGTGTATAATTCAGTGATATTAGTTATATTCACAATATTGTGCTATTATCACCACCATCCATTACCAAAAAAGTTTTAATAACTTTTTTTAATTAAAGAAGTTGTATGCATTTACATTTTGCTAGGGACTATAGCATAGAACATGAAAATAATACAGTTCCTTTCTCTAGTTTGTAATCTAGAATTGATGCATGTAGTTATGCATACAATGTACCAGTAATTCTTTGGACATGAAAAAGATTCAAATACTGAAGATACAAAGATACAAATACTTATTTAAAAACTTCTTTGTGATAGTTCCTACATCTAAGAGTTTGGTGAAGGAGGTATCACAGTTTTACAGATGACATTACTAAGGCCCAGATGATTTAAGTAACTTGCCCAAAGTTATACAGTTATTATATGGGATAACTGGGAGTTGAGCCCAGGTTTGTTTGATTCCATTATGCATACCAGTTCTTTTCCGGACACCATGCTGCCTGTTAATTTTAACTTTGGGCTAAATACAAAAGGATATACATAGTGTAGAATTGTAGCTAAAGAGGGAGTAAATTGTGGAACCAAGGAAAATCAATTCGAAGTTGAAAAGCCATTCAATGATAAAAGCCATTCAATGATAATTACTAATCATTTGGTAATGTGGTAGTTTGGTAGATTCAGATGTTGAAACATGAACCCCATGTGCTGGGTAGGGTTGGGAGGGAGGGAATTGGAATCTTTGAGTCAGTTGAATATTGTGAACTCTTCTTTCTCTGAAGAAGCCGAGGCAGTTGTTGAAACCAAAGTGGAGAACAAACCCACCTCCTCAGAATTGCAGAAGATGCAAGAGAAACAGAAACTGATCAAAGAGCCGGGCTCGGGAGTGTCCGTTGTTCTCATTACAACCCTTCTGGTTATTCCTGTGGTTGTCCTGCTGGCCATTGCCATATATATTCGGTGGAAAAAATCAAGGGCCTTTGGAGGCAAGTAAAATGAGCCCCTTGATCTTGGAACCTGCCTGTGAGTGTTTGGCCTGATTGCTCTCAGGAATTTTGTTATGATTTTTTCAGTGTCTCTTTTTTTTTTTTTAATGCTGTCTTTTTTGACGTTATTGTCTCTGTTCCAAGTATTGTCTTTAGGTAGTATCATAGTAGAAAATATATCAGGAGCCTCTGAAATTGGGATAGATTAAAAAATAACCCTTCATATTGCCTTTTATGAAGTTGGCAAAACCCTAAGTAATGTCAACCTGTGTTATTGTGTGGATTAGCAGAGTCAGTATAAATTAGCTAAGGGGTCTGGTATGAGAAGGAGAGTCTGCAGTTAGGAATGGTCCTGGTGTTCAAAGTACCTGAGCCAGTTATTATGGGGTTGTATTATTTTTTTCCACCAGACTGAGTCCTGACTCTAGTTCTTAGCTACATGACCTTGGGCAAGCTACTTATTCTCTCTAAGCCACCATTTCCTCATCTAAGTGTTTTGAGGACCAAACACTTACCTAACAATGTTGTGTGAGAATTAAGTGAAATAATGGATATGAAGCATTTATCACAGTACCTGGTGCCTAGTGAGTGCTTAAATTAGTGCTACTAATGACTATGATGAATAATAATTGGTAATAAAGTAATAAAAAGTAGTAAGAAGTCATAAAAGACACTTGTCTTAAACTTCAGCTTTCTCGGGAAACCAACTATGTCTATAACATACCATATGGTAGTTTTTAAATATTCATAATCTAGGCCATCAACCCACCCTAAATGAACAAGGCAGGGTCTGATACTGGAATCAGTATTTTATAAAATCGTTGTCACACCAAATGACCCCGAGCTGAGTTTCTTTCAGGACATCCAAATAAATAAATAATCAAATAACCTGACCAATGATTCTCACCTCTCATAGCAGTCCACCTGGCTATGTCTTTGGTTCTAAGGCAAGTGTTAATAGTTGAGTCCTGGATGGAGTCTGTGATCCAGGGTGGATGGCAGCATTTGTTCAGGAAACAGCATCTGATCCCATTACAGGCCAAGGCAGCCATGGCAAGGATTCAGTGCCCCGTGGCAAAGCCCTGACACAGAAAAGGACATGGAAACAATAACCAAAGGATCCAATTTAACAAGCTGTGAAAGAGAATTTTGCTTGGACTTCCTTTTGCTTTTGCTCTGCAATCAATAAAAGTCTGCAAAAGCACAGTTAACTCTTCCCCCAAAAGAACTTCTAATTAAGCCTTTGTTATAGATCAAGAACTGTGACTAGCAGGTGGCAAAGATAAATAGAACATAATCATTGTCTTCGTTGAGTTAGAATATAATCTTCAAAAGAGCAAAAATCTTGTCTGTCTTGTTTGCCAATGTATTTCCAGCATAAATAAAAGCTCTTGGCATTAGGAGTTCAATGAATATTTGTTGAAAGAAAGAATGAATAAATAAATGGAGTTCACAGAATAGATGACACATAAAAGAGGGATATCTCAAGAAATTATGATAGAGGGTGGTAAGCGCAGTGATAGAGAAATACACAGTGTTATAGGAACACATGGGGCATCGGACAGATGGCAGGAATCATGGTAACCAGCCCAAACTCGAAGATGGAGTGGCTGGAGGGTCAAGAAGGTTTGGAATCTCCCGTTTGCTATGATTAAGCACATGTGCCATGGCACTGATACAGAATGCTGAGTTTCTAGGAGTGTGTTGAGAAGGTGGAGACCCAGGTTGAACCGTATGAAATTGCCATTATCCAGCCATTTTTTTATTTAGAAAAAAACTATTGTAATTTTATATGGCTCTACCTACTACATTTAATTATAAAAATAAATTGGCCTCTCACTTTTTTTCAACATTTTTTTTCTTAATAGATATTAACCTATCCTGAGGTTTCTCAAAACCCTCATAAAGGACCCGTCCCTTTTTTCAACACACCGTTATTGTATGTCTGCTTCACATCAGATATTGTGCTGGGCACAGGGTATACAAAATTGACAAAGGCATGTCCTCCATCCTTGTGGAACATATAGTCTAATTTGTTGGCTTTCCTATAATCTTAGAGTCTTCTTCCCTATTCTGTGTGTTTCTTCCCCCATCTACTCTTCTACTTTTCCTCTGTCATATGCCTGTGAGCTTTCTACATGCTCCTGCCTCCACTCTTCCTTAGAGCTAAATAGGAAACCCCTGGGGCGGCTTCCCAGACTGTAGTCCTTAAGGGAGGGGTGGAAGCAAGGGAAAAGAGTGCAGGGAGACACCCAGCCAGGCAAAATTAAATCCATCCGGAGCTCTGCCTTCCATAAGGAAAGAGAGGCTATTCTTCATGGAGATGGGCAGTACCATGGGAGCACTTGGGTCACCTTTGTGCTTGGAAAATACTCAAGGTTTCACATCCTTTGCCTTGACTTCAATCTTACTTAAAGAGGAATTGATACATGTGGAGACCAAGCTTTCTCTAGGACAGGGACTGTTCTTACTAGAAAGAACAAATCCTAAGACAAATATCCCTAAATTGTAATAACCAGTGTCCAAGTTTTTATGAATTATTGAAAACTTCATTCTTTCTTAATGAAAATAACCAATATTTATTGAGTATTTACTGTTTCTGTACCCAGGCACTGTTCTAAGGCACATCAAATGCCGTATCCCATCTAAAGCTCACAGATCAGTAGAGATTGCCCTTGAGGCCTCTTTCCTCAGGGGAGAAAAAATTGAGGCTCAGGGAAGTAATTTTTTGAAATTACGTAGCCTGTAGGAGCACAGCCAGGAGTCCAACCCAGCTCTTGCTTTTATCTATATCACCAAAATATATTGCCTTTTTCTCCTTAAAAGTACATATAGACAAGAGCCAGTCTTTGTTAATTATTTATGAGTTCCTGGTTTTTGTTTTGAAAGTTGAACCCATGGATTGAGGACTCATGTTAAAATGTGCCATCTCTTTCTAGCAGATTCTGAACACAAACTCGAGGCAAGTTCAGGAAGAGTACTGGGAAGACTTAGAGGTATGCCTGTGATCTCAGAATTCTTTAACTTCAAGTTTGGTTCAAAGTCAACAAGCTCATGTCTTTTAAAGAACAAGGAAATATTTCATATTTGTGTGTATAAAAAGTAAACGCCTTTTACGCATGCTAAGATTTCCCCAGCACTCAATCCAGAATGCAAACGGTAAACTAAGCCAAAGTTTGACTCTGGCAGTAAATTTTCCAGTCTGTTTTTTTTCCAGTTTTCCATTCTGTATTGTCTGATTCTCTCTCCACCTGCCTTTTATCTGGCTTCATTTGTCTTCAGTAAATTTTCTGTCACTTCTGTCAGCATGTCAGTGCTTGTCTCAGTGAAGATGCCCTTTACAGAAAGTCATTGAAATGAAGAGCTGCTCTAGGGATGCCTATTCTGGAGAGCTTGAAAAAGCAGGAGGTGAAAAGTAAATCTGAAATATTCCTGCAGAAACAGATAGTCCTGGGGGGCTTTGGTTTCTGTTGGTTAGTTGGTTTTTTTCTTTATTTTAATAAGTCTGTGGAGTAGCATCTATCTGTAGGGTAAATCTCTCTGTATGTCACTCTTTATATATATATATATATAGATATCCTTTCCAGTTCTCCAACTTCTAACCCTGTTTAACATTTAAGAATTTACAAGGAAACTGAGAATCATTTGTACAAACTTTACCTTAATTCCATGTTTTTGTTTGCTTTTTTCAGGAAAGGGAAGTGGGGGCTTAAACCTCGGAAACTTCTTCGCAAGTCATAAGGGCTACAGTCGGAAAGGGTTTGACCGCCTTAGCACCGAGGGAAGTGACCAAGAGAAAGATGAAGATGACGGAAGTGAATCAGAAGAAGAGTATTCTGCCCCTCTGCCACCCCAGACACCATCCTCCTGAGAACCAGCCTTTGATTTAGGTTGAGCGAGATTTACCAAGAATGCCAGATTCCTTTCCCTTTAGCACGTTTAAAGTTTTGTGTATTTAATTGTAAACTGTACCGGTCTATGTGGGACTGTACACATTTTATTTACTTCCTTTTGTTTCAATTTGCTTTTTTTTCTAGTTGAGGCGTTTCCTAGACATTCATAACAGTGCCATTTTCTTTATATGAACATAGAATAGAGAAACAGTCCTCTTCTTCCATCACAGTACTAATTTAAACGATGGAATGTTTGCCCGTTTACATTTTGAGACTTCTCTCTGGATGTAAATAACCCTATTCTTTGCCTGAACATGTATTTTCCTAATAGCACTTCCATTGCCAATGTCTTTCTTTGGTGCCTTCCTTGTTCTGCATTCTCAGCCAGTGGCAGTAAAGAGAAACTTTGTGCTACATGATGACAAAGCTGCTAAATCTCCTTCTATTTTTCAAAATCACTAACATTATATTGCAATGAGGGAAAGAAAAAAGTCTCTATTTAAATTCTTTCTTTAATTTTCTTCTTCAGTTGGTGTGTTTCTGGGATGTCTTATTTTTAGATGGTTACACTGTTAGAACACTATTTTCAGAATCTGAGTGTAATTTGCGTAATAAAGTGTTTTCAGAGCATTAGCTGTCAGAGTGTATTTTGCAGTTTTTGCATTTTTGCAGGGTTTTGTATATAACTTTTGTAATAGTTCCACAAACCACAGATACAGAGAAACTTCTAGTTGTCTTTAACCCAAAGAAATGTGTTATATTATATAAAATTTGAAGATATTTTGTTATATATCCAATATAAACTGAAAACCAGACTAAGAATTTACATACATGTGTAAAACCAGGCTCTCTTTTAAAATTTAAACAGGGTTCTTGCCTGTATATCAATCAGAGGGTAAAAACTTTAATAAAAGGTGATCATAGCTAAGAGGAAACTTGTGTCTCATATTACATATGCAAATGCATCTATCAGTGTAGTTTACTTTTCACAGTTTTCTTTGTCAAGAATAATTTCAGGGGTGGATGTGGCTCAACTGTTGGGCATCCGTCTCCCATATGGAGGGACCTGGGTTCGATCCCCGGGACCTCCCGGTAAAAATTAAAAAAAAAAAAAAAAAAAAAAAAGAATAATTTCACAAAAATTCCCATATATTTATAGGACTACTTATCTCTTACAGTGACTATAAATTATGTTTAAAGCCTCTTTTTCATAATCCATTAATGCAATTTAGTAAGCAACTGATAATTTTCCTTTTTATGATAGTCAAGATTCCAGAACCCTTTCTTCAAAAGGCTTATTTGCAATTCAGGCATCATTTGTATTAGTATTTGTGATATTAGAGATTTAATTGATCACTAAAACAATTCAGGGTGCTTTGCAAAAATTACATTATAATGTCCTCCAGCTATGTTATTTTTTTTAAATCTGCCTTAACCTAATTTTTTTTCAACTTGATTAAAAGATTTCTTCACTTCCCAAATCTTGATCTCACCTTCCTATTAACTTAATTTGGGCATCCTACCCAAGTAGAAACTTCACCTTTTTGTTTTCTGTCTTCTTCCTTCTCAAATGAAGAATATGTTTTTCCTCCCTCTGATTCCTTTATCCTCCTTTCACTGCATAAGTGGTAAATATGTCAATGTAGAGTCATAACAACACTATACTGATGTGTTTCTGTGCTCACTATATCTTATATATTTTTATTTCAACATCAGAATTAGTGTCCAGTGCCCTAGGCAGATGTTTTATAGGTTGGCTTTGATACTATTCAGGTTTTCTTACATTGAGGGATTTAGCTGACTAACAACAAAGCCATCTTTTGTGGTGCAATATTTTATCATTGGCTCCATTGACTCCATTTTTTAAATGTAATGTATACCTCGTTTTGTTCCTAACGAGTTTTACAATGGCTTAATGGATACAAATATAGATCAAAATGATAAATGATAAATAATAAGTTATAAGGAGGTAAAAAGGAAAAAGGGAAAACAAAGATAAAAGTGGAGAAATTGATACTGGAATAATTCTTATTATACCTACACATGGAGAACAAATTTGGCTCCAAATTTTCTAGCAGCTCATTAAATAAAACTTGATTAGTTACATAATTCATGTTTAAAGTTTCATTAGACATTTAGTATTTGTAATATTAAGACCAGAAATAATTTACTTTCAAGATCCTTCCGAAAGATTGCACCATGTCATGTAATTGAAGTCTTCAACAATATCCATTGAGTAGAGCAAATGCATTTTACAGGTCTGTTTCTTACACATGCCCCTTAATATAAGCACATGGCATTATAAAAAGTGAAATTCTAAAAAAGAAAGTCTTTTGAATGCCTTCGAAGGGCATTCAATCCTGTCCTAGCACATCACCCTTATTTGACTAACCTGGTTTAATTAAAGACTAGAAATGAATGAACTGCATTTCCTTCAGGCGATCTCTTCACTGATTGTTGTTCTTAACTGACCTTTATTTATTGAGTCAGTTGAAATTGCAATGCCTGGGTAGTGCCTAGAGGAGTGGTTCCCAACTTTCCCAAGTCTGGCTTCAGAATAGAATCACCTGAAGAATTTAAGGGAAAAAATAATTGGGCACTCCCTCCAGAGATTTTTATTTAGTTGGCCTAATGTGTGATACAGGTAGCCATCATGTTTTAAAATTTCCCCAGGTGATTCTAAGGTACAGCCAGAGTGGAAAACCGCAGTCTTTGAGAATGGCTATTCTACCTTCCCAATTACTACAAGTGGATAGCTATATTTTCATGTAAATTAGAGTTCACAGACGTTTGGAGAAAAAAGATGGGATCTGAAATGTTTGGATATGACTGTTAGTACCAAGATCTGAATGCCTTAATTGCTCAGTGAAGTAAATTAGATAATTACAATGGGCATAACTGACTCATTAAAAAAGCAAAGGGAAACAACTGTACTCTGATTTATATATTTTACATTAAATTATCCAGAGAATATACTTTGGGGAGTTAAAAGAATAGATTTGTGACAGGATGTGTAAGTTCATTGAGGGTGGTGGGCCACACTGTGGGAGATGTTTGTGTGGGATGTGGTGGGAGGTGTGGGAGATGGGGAACATGGGAATCCCAGTGGGTTCCGTGTAATATTTTAGGTAATCTAAGCACCTCTTAAAATATATGTATATATATATTAAAAAAAATAAATAAACATATATTTGTTCAGCTTCAAAAAAAAAAAACAAAAAAAAAACAATGGAATATTACTCAGCTGTAAGAAGGAACAAAGTGCTAACACATGGAATAACGTGGATGAATCTTGAAGACCTTATGTTGAGTGAAGCAAGCCAGGCACTGAAGGATGAACAGTATAAGACCTC
>JAKSZT010054416.1:8461850-8557993 GCA_026826555.1 Tolypeutes matacus | reverse complement strand
TTTTTTTTTTTTTTTGAGTCACATCTAGAGAAAAAAATCAGCCAAACCAATTATGTGATTTCCAGTATCATGTTTTAAATTAATGGAACATATTCATTCTAGAGGATATGTTGGTGATGGTAAATATGACTTCCCCTCACAATCTTAAAAATTAGGAAACACCAAAGCACTTAAAGGTCAAGCATACATCCAAACTACCGGTATGAAACAAAGAAATAAATGTATTTTCTGTGCTCTGTATTTTAGTACATACTGTACCATCACACAGAAGAAGCTTACCAATGAAGACCGGATGATAAAGTGTTAAAGTCCAGACATACTAAGATGGAATATGAAGTAGGAGCTTATAAAAGGAAGTTTGACAATAAAAGAGAGGGACCTTTTTCCAAATGAAAATGTATCACATCATACATACCCCCTTAAATAAGCCAGTCAATTTTGAGAATGTTCTCCTTATTTCCTCTATTATACTATATTATCCTCCATTTAAAAAAACTTCTGACTGAAGTTTCCTACTGTCTAGGAAACTGAGGGGTAAATTGGGTCTTTTCGATCCTAGACAACCCACACTAAGGATCAAAAGCTTTTCCTCGGTAGACCTCAAAACTTGTAGAGTTTCACCATCCCTTCTTTCTCAGAAACTGGACTGGCTGTTTGACGTCTGTACCCCTAAGGGAGACTGCCCGGTGATTCCTAAGCATTCCAACTCTACCATGCCAGGCAGGCTTTCTTCCCTGCTTTAAAGGTGATTTCTGGCACCTATTTGTCATTCAACAAACACTTATGAATGTCTAAAAAGCCAAAGAGTCTTATAAATTCTGGGGACACGGTGGTGAAAGGCAATGTCCCATCTCTACTGGGATTTATATTTGAGTGGAGTTTACATTTTTTTAGTCTTCTTTTCTCTCTCTTATTAAAGAAGACAAAACACAAATGTAGTCCCTGGCTAGGTACCTCATTACATACATTAATGAATAAAGAAAGGAATTGAGTAGTTATATTAATGACAGTGCCTTTTGGCATTAATTTTGTCTTAAATTAATATTTCCCATAAGTCTCAGGATTCACAGAAATCTTTAAGAATTTCAAATTTCTAAAGCCCTGTTTCTGCTTTCTTTGGTTGCCATTAGAAATAAGGAAATTCTTTCTTAAAAATACAAACATGATTCTCACATATTGGTTTAAGTATACACCCTCACCCAAGGTCATCTAATAAAAATAAAATAGATTGAAAGGCAAATTATTCATTCAACAGATTAAGCTTCATTATGAGCAAAATAAAAAGACGAAAAAGGCATAATTCTTACTCTCAAGTAAATCCAGTAAAAGAGCACTAAAATATGCCCTTAAAAGATTGCAGTATAAGGCATACGAAGAGCACACGCAAAACACTATCAAACTTCTGATTGAAGAGCACCGGGGCTTCATAAAGACAGTGATATTTGAGAAAAGGGAAGGAGGGTTAAGGGAAAATGCTAATTGTAGTAGGGAATTCACATCAGGGCTAGCTTCTTTAGAGCTCAGGGTTAGTTTGAGGAGCAGTGATAGATGGGCAGGAAAGCCAAGTGGGTACAACTTGAAGAGTTAAAATCATGAAGAAGAATTTGGATTTAACTATATTTGACATACTTGATATAAATTTATTAAAATACTGAGGTTTGCTAATAAAAATAAAATTGTTTTATTTTTTGTATTGTACAAGACAAAGAGAAAATTGGACTTTTGATAAAATCACAAATTAGTCTAAATTCTTAGGAAATAGGGTCATTCATTATATATATATATTTGTTGAATAAAAGTACTTTATCAGATACATGATTTGCAATATATCCTCCCAGTATGTGGATTATCTTCTTATTCTCTCAACAATGTCTTTCAAAGGAAATTTTTTAAATTTGATAAAGCCCAACTTTATATTTCCCAGTAGTCACACTGCTTACAGAAACCTTTAGAATTTTCACAAGGCTCTGGATTTTTTCTGTTTCAACCAGGAAAAGAGAGGTGACCTGGGACATCTGTTCCCAGAGACAATTGCCTGCTTATGTTTCCAGCTGCGTGTCCCTCCACTTTCCCCAGCATCCTCACTCATCTGTTCCCAGAGACAATTGCCTGCTTATATTTCCAGCTGCGTGTCCCTCCACTTTCCCCAGCATCCTCACTCCGGGAGGAGCTATGATAAACTTCTTTCTCAAATGGCCATGCCCTCATGCACTCCCAGCTGTTTAAACAGACTTCCCTTGTCAAAGCTCTTATTTCACTGAGTTATTGTTTTATAAGAAAGAGAGAGAGAAAAATTTATTGGCACATTGGCTCATAAAAATTCTAGGCTAAAGCTGGATCTAGGGTCACAAAGGATGACATCAGGGATCTCTCTTTTTTCCTCCATCTCTCTCTTTCACAGCTCTATTTTCCTCCACAATGGCTTCATGCTCTAGAATGTTCTTTCTATGAAATATGAATGATGTCTCTGATGTCTCTGACAGATATCAGTGACAATTTAAAGACAGAGATTTTCCTACTCTCCCTACATTTAATCAACCTTTAAAAAGGATTCAGAAACAGAGAATACTAGGTATTTTTCATAAATTACAACAGATCTGCAAATATTTATTCATGAGTCCTCCTTGTAGTCACTCTCTCAGGAGTGAGGAAACATTTTCCTGAAGCCTCCAAAAAAATTTTTCCTCACATGCCTCACAGAGTAATTTCTGAGCTAATCCTTAGCAAAGGCAATAGGATTATTTTTAGACCACTCAAGTTCATACATAAAGCTCGGGTGAGATCAGACATCTCTGAGGCCCATGATACCACAGTACTAAACATTTGTGGTAGTTTGAGTCCTTTGTGGACCCCAGAAAATTATGTTCTTAAGCTAATCCTTTCCTGTGCGTGTAAACCTATTATAGGAGGAAACTTTTGATTAAATCACTTCAGGTAAGGGCCTTTGATTAGATTGTATGATCAAGGATGGGTCTTAATCCTCTTACTGGAGTCCTTTATAACCTGGAATCAGTGGAGTCACAGAGATAGATGAGAAACATCCAGAATCTGAGAGAGGGCCATAGGAGCCTGAAGCTGAAATCAACAGATCCCACAGAAGCAGAGACAGGCAGGCGCAGCCATTGTGCCCTCCCACATACTTAATCACCCACAGCTGCAACTCAGGCACACTACATCTCCTGATGAAGCCTTGATTTGGACATTTTCACAGGCTCAGAATCGTAAGCTTATAACTTAATAAATCCCCATTGTAAAAGCCATCCCATTTCTGGCATAGTTACCTCAGTAGCGTTTAGCAAACTAAAACACCAGAACAAAATTAAGACTCAGATAGGGAGGAAAAAGTAAAATGGTTTTTGGGTAAGAAACCAAGAATTCACTACAGACAGGTTGCAGTCCATGTTCAGAGAATAAAATTCATTTATTGATAGGTACTTGCCAATAAGCTTCCTGACCTCAAGCAACTCTCAGTCCATAGGGGAGACAAGCATAAATTCATTGCAGTGATGGAAGTTCAGTGATGGCAATACAGATAGGCACCTTATCAGTGTAGAGTGAGGGATCATAGAAGGTATGCATTAATATTCAGAAGGTATTAATTAGGCAAAATAAAATAAAAGTATTAGTAGCTGTTCATAGGGGACAATTCTTTTGGACAGGTCTCTGATAGTTAATTAGCTTTTTAATCACCCTAGAGCCTTTCTAAAAATCAAATATTGCATAGTTTTCTTAATATGTTGTTGATTGTTTTCCAATAAGAACATAAATACTGCATAACAAGAATCTTTAAAAAGTTCCAAAAAATAAAGACTCCAGATTGATAGTTAAAGTATGCTTTGGAAACAAAAGCCGCAAAATATCTATTGCATTAGTCCCAAAGTTACTGGGTTGTCAAAGGCCTGAACTCTAGACCAAACATTACAGAACATTTTAGTGTCGTTTTCACATCTGTAAAATATCTGGAAATATTAAATCTGTAAAAATCACATCTGTAAATATTTAAACTCTTTATCATGTTGTTTTCCTCAAAATACATCCTTTTGCATAGCATATCCCATTCATTATTTAGATAGATTAGAATAGATAAGCAGATTATAGAAAATAGATGATGGATTGATAGATGATAGATTGATAGACAGACTGACAGTCATAGTAGGAAGAAGTGAAAGAGAGAAGGAGGGAAGGAAAGAGGAGAAAGACTGCCACATACTCAGATTTGTCATAAGATCTTCAGGGTAGTTCGTACAGTACTATGAACCACTGACATCTTGTGGTAAAACTTGGTTAGTAAAACATTCGTGTGGATTTGTCAACTCATAAAACAGGTGCTGATCAGTGAATGATGGCTCTGTCTTCAAGAAGAATAATGCTGCTAGCCATCCTGTGTTATGTCTACATTATGCCAAGCCTCCAGGTATTTGAAAACATCTGGAACATGAGGTGTCACATAGATACTGAGAAGAAAATGATTAAATTGTGATGGGTTTGGGTATTGAAAACAGGAGGAATATTTTAAAAACCTAATCACTGTCAAAGAGTTTAAATGATAATCTTTTACTGTACAGCCTCCCTGTCTAATTAGATTCCTGGCTAAATTTATGTTGACCCAGGTTGGATTTCTTTTGTTTAAAGTACTAAACCAATCAATTAGTTGACAAATATTCACTGAGGTCCTATTCTATGGAGAGCTCTATGCAATTTTTGTACATAATTATAAGTAGGAAATGGTTCTAGTCCTTAAAAATTACAGAAATGTCTAACAAATAAGAAACAATTAGAGAACCCTACAAAACAGTCTGTGTTATGTAGTGCAGAGAGTAATTGCTGTACTTTGCTCAGAAAATTATGTGGATTTTGTCAGGTAAGAGTTACAAAGTAGATAGGATTTGAGATGAGCTTCCAAAAATAGGTAGGATAGACTGTGAAAGGGTAGAAAGAAAATGGAAGGAATTGCAGATGAGAGTGAGATGAGTGAAGGCCAGAGGCATGAATGAACACACTGAATCCATGGAACGGTGTCCTAATAAAGGGGTAGGTTGAAAAATAGTGGAATACTATTTGGCAGGCTCACAAAACAGGGAATTTTGTGAGGATAGTATTCAACATAGGAGAAAATTGGGAGTCAGAAAACTTGCACTTATAACTTATAAGAGCACTTATAACTCAAAAAGAAAAGGAAAAATATTCCAATTTAAAAATGGGCAAAGCACTTTCCATTTCCAGCTCTAGAAGGCCTGGGAAGCTAACAACTTGGGGTTACAGCTGGAAACTCTTTCCATGACTGAACCCAGCTTAAGTCACTAGAGGAAGCTGCTGGTATCCTCACCTTTAAAGGGTGGGGTAGTTTAGGAGGGGGAAAGGGCTTCTGTGAAGCTTCCAAACCACCAAAAGAATCCCTCTCCCCAAGGTAACTGACACAAATCCCAATCTTTTTTTTTTTTTTCAGTGAGTTGACATCACTAAACCACCTCCTGGCCATTGGTATATTTCCTGCAGCTGGCTGGGGAAACAGTAAGCCACAGGGAAATATATTAAAGGAGGTTTGGGTAAGGCGGTGGACATTCCTAAAAGTTAATATATTGAGAACTTGCTTGATTCTGTTCCTTCCCAATGTCAAAAGTAGGAGGAGTGAAGAATGGGGGGTGGTTCTAGGGTGCCTTAAGCAGAGACCCTCTCACAGGTCTTCCACCACCATTTTAGGGAGTCAAGGCACCAGCTGTCCTTGCCAGTCTTATCTCAGTGCTTCCTAAAGAGGCTATTTTGAGTGTTTAGAAGATGAAAAAAATGCAATTATGCCAAACAGTATTGACCAGAATAATTTCTTTTTCTCTTTTTCGTTTTGTTTAAACCATTAATAAATCCCCATGCTAGAAGAGGTAGGTCCCAGAATCCAGCCAGATCTCCTTTTCTATAATAATTATTTAAATTGATTTTTTTAATTTTCTTTCCTTTCTGAATAAGAAAAGATAAAATAAAATAAAAAAATAAAAATGAGCAAAGGATCTGAATAGTTATTTCTCCAAAGAAGATATACATATAGCCAATAAGCATATTTTTAAAATGTTCAACATCATTAGTCTTTAGGGAAATGCAAATCAAGATCACAGTGGAATATCATTTCACACCCACTAGTATGGTGCTAGGGATTGAATCATGTGCCCCAACAAAAGACATGCTCTTAATCTAAATTTTCATTTGTAAATAGGCCCTTCTAAAGATATCATTAGTTAAGATGTGGCCAAATTGAATAAGAATGGGTCTTCATTCAAATTACTGGAGGCCTTATAAAGAAAGGAAATTTGGACAGTCAGTAAAAACCAGAAACCAGAAGAAGCAAGAAGATGTGGAAGCCAGAAGTCAGAGAAAGCCACAAGAAGAGAGAATGAAGCAAATTACTATGTGACAGAGGACTGCCATCACCAGAATGCTACTTACCCCAGTAGAAAGCATGATCTTGCTGATATCTTGATTTTGGACTTCTAGCCTTCAAAGACATGAGACAACAAAGGCTTGTTGTTTAAGCAATCCATTGTGTGGTATTTGTCATAGTAGCCCTGGCAAACTAAGACATGGCTATGATTAAAAAGACAGACAATAACAAGTTTTGGTGAGGATATGTTAGGAATGTAAAATGATGTAGCCAGTTTGGAAAAATAGTCTAGCAGTAACTCAAAAGCTTAAATATAGCGTTACCATATGACCCAGCAATTTTATTCCTAGGTAAATACCCAATGCAAATGAAAACAGATTTCTACACAAAAACTTATTTATTAATGTCCATCGCAGCATTATTCAAAATACCACAAATGTGGAAACAACCCAAATGCCCATCCACTGATGAAAGAATAAATGTAGTATATCCATATAATGTAATATTATTTAGCAACAAAAAGGAATGAAGTACTGATACATGCTGCAACATGGATGAACCTTGAAAATATGCTAAGAGAAGCTAAGTGAAAATATGCTAAGTGAATCATACCTATAGTATGATTCCATTTATTTGACAGTCCAGAATAGGCAAACCTATGAAGACAGAAACTATATAAATGGTTGCTTAGGACTAGAGGAGAGGGGGGATGTTGAGTGACTGCTAATAGAGAGTTCCTTTGAGGGTGATGAAATGTCCAAAAATTAGATACTGCATTCACTACTCTGTGGATACTAAAAACCATTGAATTGTCCATTTTAAATGAGTGAATTTTATAGAAGTTGAACCAATTCCCAAAAAGCTGTTGAAAAACTGTACAATCATCTTCAAGCCAAGTAAAATATCATCTATACCCAAGGCTTGAAAACTCGTGGTCACAACTGGGCCATGTAGAAACCTATTGATGGCTATCAAAAGTGAGTCATGCCTTCTTGAAACTATGAATCATTCCTACTACTATCAAGGGTGCCACTAAGATAATCCCCCAGGTGCACACTTGTGAAAATACCTTATAAGTGTCCTGTTTAGGACAGTTCTATAAGAATCATAAAATTCTGAACAGGCAGATATCTTCTCCAAGGTCTCCCCTCAATACTGCCTTCCTTGCTTAGGGAGAGACCACAAATTTGGGAAAGCTTTTGTTCTGTGTGGAAGTCTATGCGTCACATCAGAATCTCCCTCCCTGGTGCTGTGCTCTTGCCATTGATAAAGTCCCCACCCCATCTTTAGGCAGATATACCTCCTACTTTAGTTTCCTCAGCTCAGAGGGACTCAGTCTGTGTCATTCAAAATCTACAGGACAGAAGGACTCCCGGAGGGGAGAGATGTGAATCTAGTTATGGAAAGAGCTGAATATGTGTGTGTTTGTGGGAGAAATCCAGCGGTCTGCTTCCTTGCTGCCTTCAATGCCCACTCTGTCTTCTCGAGATACACTTGACCTTCCAGTCTTTCATCAGAGTTGGAGTAACACTCTCTACAGTTGGTGCCAAACACCACTTTCTCCTATGAGTGAACTGAAATGTCATATTGCTTCATCCAAGTCTTGTATCCCAATGCCCTTGATAAATTTAGGTAGTTTGGTAAGAATTATGTACAAGGCTGATTTCTTTAGTTCTATTATTTTCAGAAATCAAAGGAAGATTTAGAATTAACAGCTAATAATCTCAGGTTTCTTATATTCCAAAGAATTTTAATTTTTCTTCTGAAAAAAGAAGCCCTCTCCTCTTCAGTTCTGTAAATTGCAAATTGAGGTGTAAATAGGAAGATGATATTAGAACAACCTTAGAAATCCTATAGAAATTATACTGGATTATAAATTCCTTAGCAAAGACAAAGTACTATGTGATTACAAAATACATTACTGCAGAGATTAATGTTCTGCCTCATTCAGTCCCTACTTCCAGATGAGATATTCTTGAGAACGTGCCCACTTTACTTTTAGTCCCTTAGATGTGATGTTAGTAGCATCGGCTATATAACAAAAGGGGAAGGGGACAGAAAGCTCTACTGCTATCATTCATAAGGCTGGGAAGCTTGCTTGAGCATCTGGTTGCTCTGCCAGGTAATGTAAATAATGCCCTAGAGTATGTATAATCAATCGCCAGAAGCTCTGGATTACTGCCTGAGCAATGATTAACATGAAGTGTGGCAGGTCAATGGTAAGTACAGATCTCTGCAGCAGAGAATGCCTTGGCCTCCCAAAAGGGACGCATATTAACTAAAGTTTTATTCTGAAGAGTTTAGATCTGTGCATAAATGAATGCTGAATTCCTATTCCCTGAACTTCAGCCTCTTATATCCAAATGTACATTCAACAGAGCCACTTGGATGTGTAATAAACATCTCAAGCGCAATATGTTCAAAACTGAGCTTCTCATTTTCTTCCACAAATCTGCTCCTCCCCCAATCTTACTCATCTCAGTGGCAACTCCATTCTTCCTGTTATGCAAACGGAAAATGTTTGGAGCCATCATGAATTCTCTTTTCCTCTTAGTCCCCACATCTAATGTGTCAGCAAACCCTGTTTAAGTTAGCTTCAAATTATAACCGGTATTATAATAGCTGGCAATGCTATTATCATTTCTCAGCTGGATTATTGCAAAAGCCTCCAAACTAGTCTTCTTTTGCTCTTTCTTGGTCCATGATCACCTCCAGGCTGCCAGAGGGAGAGTGACTCCCTTCAAACATGTCACACATCATGTAACTCTTCTCAGATACCCCCAGTGAGCTCCCAGATTATTCAGACTAAAAGCAGAGTCTGTATAATGGTCTACAAGGCCTGAAACAATTTACTCCACCTTCTTCCCTCACTGACCTCATCTCTTATTATAATCCCTTTTACTCTGTTCTAGGTACCTTGGTCTCCATGCTATTTCTCAAAAATACCAGACACAGAAACACCTCTGTGCCTTCATATGTTGTTTCTTTTCTCTGGAATGCTATTCCCCCTAAGTGTACACATAACTCATTTGTCCACTACTTCAAAATGTTGCCCATGTGTCACCCTCTTTTGTAACATCTTTTTCTGCTCCCTATTGCGTTTCTGAATTCATGCAGGCACTTTTTGTATAACTGCAATTTATCCGTTTTCATGATTGTATGGTATTCCATTAGATACGCAATTTATCCATTCCTTTGTTAATGGGTATCTGGAGTGTTTTCAATGTTTTGCTCTAATAAAATAGTTCTGCTGTAAACACTCTTGGTCATATATCCAGGTGCAGAATTACTGGATTATAAATTTATGCATCTTGAACTTTACTATATAATGCAAAAATTGTTTCCAAAATAGTTGTATGAATTTATGCTCTCACTGATAATGTATAGCTATATTGCATATTCTACACCCTTGCTAATACTTTTTTCATTAAAAATATTTTATTAGAGAAATTGTTTACAGAAAAATCATGCATAAAATACAGGATTCCCATATACCACCCCATCAACTACAACTTGCCTTGGTTTGGAACATTTGTCAAAATTGATGACAGCAGCTTTTATAATTGTATGTTAAAAATTTTTAAACAGTATTAATCTTTGTTAAAATTGATGACAGATTGTTAAAATAGTACTATTAACCATTGTTCATAGTTTACATTAATTGTATTTTTGCCATATACCATCCTATTATAAAAACCTTGTATAAGTGTCATACATTTGTTATAATTCATGAAAGAACATTTTTATACTTTTTCTATAACTATACTCCATCATCTACAATAGAGTTCACTGTTTTATACAGTCCTGTGTTTTATCTTTTCTTAAACAAATCAATTTTATTTATATGTATTAATAAAGCATAAATCTGTCCAAAGTGTACAATCAATGGTATTCAGTTTAATCACATAGTTGTGTATTCATCACTTCAATAATTTTTAAAGCATCTTCGTTATTTTGATAATAATAAAAACAAAAAACAAACAAACAAAAACTCATCACCTCTCAATCTCTCTATACTTCCCCTGTCTTACATAGCTGCTATTCTGTTTCCATCTCTCTAGTTTATTGGTATTTATATTTTATAACAATAGTCTTATATTTGCAATATCACCCATATTCATATTTTACATGAGGTTTCACTATTTATACAGTCCCATGCTACACTTTTTAGCTTTACCTCTAGTAATATACATGATCTTAGACTTTTCCTTTCAATCACTGTCATAACCATATAATAGCTCTGCTAGTTAAAAACACTATGATGTATTTTCACCATTTCTTTTCATTTCCAAAGATTTACAATTTTTTTTACCAATTCTGCACAGCTTAACCCTCAATTTTCCATTCTCTGCCCTCATTCCATTTTCTGGTGACCTATATTCTAATTATTAATGCCATGGGTTTACACAACATATTTAGTTTATAATAGCGTAATCATACAGTATTTGTCCTTTTGTGTCTGGCTTGCTTCACTCAACATAATGTCCTCCAGCTTCATCCATATGGCTATATGCTTTACAACTTCATTTCTTCTTACTGCTGCATAATATTCCATCATGAGTATACACCACAATTGTTTATCCATTCATCAGTTGATGGACAATTGAGTTGTTTCCAACTTTTGGCAATTGTGAATAATGCTGCTATGAACATCAATGTGCAGATGTCTGTTCATACCACTGTTTTCAGTTTTTCTGGGTATATAAAACAAGGAATGGTATTGCCAGGTCACATGGCAAGTCTATATTCAGCTTCCTTAGGAACTGCCAAACAGTCCTCCACAGAGGCTGTACCTACCATTCTACATTCCCACCAACATTGAATACCTTGCTAATACTTTTAATTATTCCCTATCTGGTAGGTGTTAAATGATCCTGCATTATAATTTTAATTTGCATTTTTTCTGACTACTAATTAGGGTTGAAAATCTTTTAAGATTTTTTTTGATATATAAATTAGGATTTCAACAGGAAACAAAAGACATTCAAGCTAGGATAATCAAAGGGACCAAGTACAAAGATGTACAGGAGGTGTAGGCAAACCCAGGGCTATCAGCAATAGAGCCGTTTCCAACTTAGGTCAAAAAAAGACATGAGGAGGGAAAGGTTACTGAAATGCACAAGAACAGAGAGTCTTATAAAGCATGGTCCTTTGTCTGAAACAGACTGTCTTTGGAAGGAGCAAATAGAACAAATATCCCAGCTTCATACATTTGCCAGGAATCCCCAGCCATACTCAAATGGAAGTCATAGGGAATGGCAGACCTGCTGATATTAGCTCACAAAGAACTGGATCCTGGGTGAAGAAAGCAGGGTGAAGAAAAATGTAAAATGGATGTTTTAAGACAAACGGAAGAGATCTGCAGTGGCCACTCAGCTCTTCTCCTTTAAAGAAGTGCCTATTCAAGACTTTTGTCCATTTTTATATTAGGTTCTCTTTTTTTCTTTACTATTAGATTTAATAGATGTAAAATTACTCTGGCAAATTGCTATAAATGTTTCTAAATGCTTACTCTTAATTTCTGTGCTTATTCTCCCCATGGACCAGTAACAAATGTTCATAGGCTGAAACCAGCCTACAGAGCTTATGTTGAAGAGCAATATGGTAATTCATTTAACTCACCAGACAAACAAAAAACATAAAAACACAAAAATCTATTCTGAAGATGAGGAAGTTGAGGCATAAAGTTAGTTCTCTTGCTGGGGAAGCTAAATAAGATCCTTTAGCAGGTAATTAGTTCTGCATAGAGAAAAATCTCTATTTCATGAGCACAAAGTGTATACCACCTAGTCATTTTGAAATTAAGAATATTTTAAGGGAAGCAAGACTTAATGAGTATGTATGAACAGAATTTTATAATCCAGGCCTCTGTTAGAAAAACCATTAAAAAAATAAGCCATCCTGGTGATTTTCTAGAAGTGCCATTTGCTGGCAAAGTGTGTGTGGCCCAGGAGCCAGACTGCTTGGGTTTGTTTCCTGTCTTGGTCACCTACTTGCTATGTGGACTTGGGCCAACTTTGCAACTTGTCCAGCCTCACTTCATCTGTAAAATGGGGATAATATTCATTCCTACCTCAAAGGATTGTAGGTAGTATCAGCTGTGTTATATGTAAAGTACTTAGAAAAATGTAGCACATCGTAAATGCTCAATAAATGTTAATTATTGTTTTATTCTTATATATGAAAAGACAATGCATTGCAAGAATCCCAGATTTCCTAAATGCCTCTATCTATAACAGCCTGACTTCTGACTGAATAAGACAGTCTTCCTGCCTTAAACTAGGGCCGCTGGTAGAACTGTGCAGTGCTGGAGTGGTCACTGTCGGAGCAGGATTTCTCAACTGTAGTACTACTGATATTTGGGGCCAGATAATTCTTGTTCTTTATATTTTCTTGTTTTCATAAAGATATATAGGACTTCTTCATATGGACGATTATTTCTTCTGAAAATAATGTCATTTTTGTTTCTTTCTTTCTAATCGTTATTCATTTTATTTATTTTCTCTTGCCTAAATATGCTGACTGTTCTAGCACAGTAACAATGATACTTGTCTTGCTCATGACCTTAAAGAGAATGCTTTCAACATTTCTTCATCAAATGTAAATATTTACTATAGTTTTAAAAATATAATATATACTTTATCAGAATAAGGAAATGTCCTTCTAAGTTGTCCGGTTGTTTGTTTGTTTTTCAAATGGATGTTAATGGAGGCAAATACTTTTTCTGCCTCTACTAGATCTGGGATCCACAAACTACTGCCCCAGTCCACAACCAGTTTTTATAAATAAAATTTTGTTGGAAAACAGCTATGCCCATTTGTTTACTTGGTGTGTGTGGACAATTTCACACCACAGTGGCAGAATTGAGTTGTTGCAGTGGAGGCCATATATCCTACAAAGATGAAGATATTTACTATCTGGCCCTTTACAGAAAAAGTTTACCAACCCCTGTACTAGACGATTATATGATTTTTTTCCTTTCATCTACTCATGTGGTTTTGCTGGTTATTCATATATTACCCACCCCAAATCCATTCTCTGCCCTTTTCTGCTCTGTTCCCTGGGAGGCTGCTCATTACTGTCTATATCCCCAAGCTCCTTTGCCTCTGACTTCCAACGGGCCTAACAAACGAGCCGCACCAGAAGAAGATAGGAGAGTGATATCGTCCTTTGACCGCTGTTTTGGCAACGGTTGTCACAGTTCTGCCTTGTCATGGTTCTGACAGAGGTTGTGTTCCTCTGTGGCTTCAAGTCCTGATGCTTGGCCCCTCTTCCATAACTCCATTTCACCCTGGACATTTCCTCTCCTTGCCCCTTCAGGTGTAGGGGTTTCTGGCTCCTGCTGGTCCAAATGTCTCATCGTCCCTTATGGATTCCCTTAATCCATCCTTAAACGGTTCCTTAAATTCTCTTCAGTTAACAGGTGTGTTCTATCTCTTTCTTGTCAGGTTTCTATAAAATGTAATATTTAATTATGTTAATTGACTTGTTCACAGTAAGCAAGACTTGCGTTTTTGGGATTCACTCAATTTGTCACTAGATTAGGTCACCGAATTCAGTTTGCTAGTATTTTGCTTTGGTCTTTGCACCTGTATTCATGAGTGAATGACCTGTTATTTTTCCTTTTCAGATTTTGATATCATGATTAATGCCACCCTCATGACATGAGTTAAGGGGTGTTTCCTCTTTTCTATGCTATGAATAATTTGTTTAAGATTGTAATTACTCATTCCTTAACTTTAGTTATAAAAGTTTGGTAAAATTATCTGGCTTATTATTTGCTCTGGAACCACTTTTGTAGGTTAAATTTTTCGAGAATTTATCGATTTTATTAATGTTTAAAATTTACAGGCATAAAGATGTTTGTAATATCTTTTAAATATCTGCAACTTAGGTGGGTATGATCTTTTTTATATTCCAATATTGCTTATTTTTAGAAGTCTAGGTTTTGTCTCTTTTTAAATTAGATTTGTTATATTTGTCTCAATTTATTAGCATTTTCAAAGATCTGAAATTCACTCAGCTCACTCTGTCATTGTATGTTTATTTTCTATTTCATTAGTTTCTATCATTGCGTGATTTCAAACTTTCTACTTTAGGTTTATTCACATGTTCCTTTTCTGCCATATTAAATTGGATGCTTAGCTCATTACTTTTTAACCTTTATATGTGTCCAACATAAGCATAAAAGCCATACATTTTTTCTTTTAAGTTTGATTTTAGCGGCATCCTACATGTTTTTATGTCCTGTTTTTGTTACTGTTCAGTTATAAATGCTTTCTTTCTTTTTTTTTTTTTTTTGTATAATTTGTTCTTTCTAACACATTTTTCTAGTAATTTTTAATTTTTTTTATTTCTAACCTAAGTAGATTGTTGGCAAAAAACAGGCTGATATGACAACAATCTTTTGAAATTTGTTGAGATTTGCTTTACAGACCTCTACATTGTGACTTTCTACAATTTTAAAAAGAATGTAGTTTCTGTAGTTGTTGGTGAAGTCTCCATATAAGTCCTTTAGATCAAGCTTGTTAGCTGGGTTGTTCAAGTCTTTTATATTTTTATTGAATCATTGTCTTCTTAATTTATCAAAATACTGACAAAGCAATATTAAAACTGTCCACTATATGTTGTATTTCTCTCTTTCTCCTCATTGTTCTGTCAATTTTTTGCTTCTTATTTTTTTGAGACATCATTTTCTAAAAACCTAAGACTTATTATACCTTCCTAGTGAACTGAATATTTTCAAAGTCTAAAGGTAATTATATTTCCCTTCTCTAGAATAATATAAAGGCTTTAGACTATGTTAATTCAGATTAGCTCTCTCGCAACATAGATGTTATCATGCTTTTCACCACAAAGCATTAGTAATTATTTTGTATGATGGCATTTTAAGATTTACCAACATATTTACCTCTTTGTTTACATTCAGCTCTTTTTGCATCTTTTTTTTTTTCATCTAAGATTCTTTCTTTCCACCTGAAGTACATCCTTTAGAATTTCTTTGTTAGTATGTGTTAGTTGGAAATATTCTCTATATTTGTCTGTCTGAAAAGTATTCCATCACTGCTCTTATAAGATATTTTCATTGGGATATAATTCTAGGGCAATGATTATCTTCTGTCAGTGCACAATATATTATTACACTGTGGTCTGGCTTCTGTTGTTGCTGATGAAAAATCAGCTGCCAATCCAATTGTTATTCCTTTAAAGGTAATTGTCATTTCTTTTCTAACTTTTTAAAGAAATTATTTTTGTCTTTGTTGTTCTGTGATTTTACTGGTAACCTAGATGTAGTTATTTTTATTTTGCCCTTTTTAGAATAATTTGGACTCCCGAAATCTGTGCTTTGGCTTCTTTTCTTCAGTCCTTGAAAATTCTCAGAGCCCTTATCTCTTTAAATATTGTCTCTGATCCATTCTCTCTTCCTCTCTCCCTCCCTCCTTCTCTCACTTCTGGAGCTCAGAGTAGATATAAACTAGACCACTGTCTATACTCCATGCATCCTAACTACTTTTTATTGTTTTTATATCTTTAGCTCTCATGAGCTTCACTCTGGATAATTTCTTCAGATCTGTATTCCAGTCAGCTATGCGGCTATGTGCCTAGGAGGATTTTAAATCCATTCTTTGAGTTTTTCATTTAATTACTTTATTTTTCATTTATAGGTATTCTATCTGGTTCTTTGTGATACCTGCTTTGTCATAGTCTACTGCTTTTTAATGATGCTTTCAGTCTTTCTTAAAAAAATTTCAACAATTTATGGGGTCTTTACTGTTGGTTGCTTCTGCTGGTTGTTAATTCTGGCTTCTTTCCCAGTACATTGATGATTTTTTACTATAAATTCAAATTTATTAAACTTTACATATCAGAATTCATTGGCTCCAGATTAAAGATAGCTTCCTCAAGAAATGATTGTTGTTTTTTTTTCTTTTGTCAGGCATCCAGGACACTATCAATCTTGAACCAATTGTAGAATAAATTCTTGGTGAGGATTTTCAGGTTATCTAAGTGATAAGAATTTAGACAGCAAGCTTGAAAGAGAACAAATTTGAGGGGACATGCTTTCTCTCCTCCTCAGCACTTTGTTTGAGAGCCAATTTGACATATAATTTTCTGATGATTATTTTCAATTCCCCACTATATTAAAGGCCTCCCTTTTGTGGATCCTTGTGTAGAGAAGAAGGGATGATGGAGAATAGTTTCCTTTTAGATTCCCCTCCTTGAGTAAGCCTTGGCTTTGTCCCCAGTTTTGTTCAACACTGAAAACAAACTCAAGTTGATCTAGTTCAGAAAATACATTTAAGACTATAGTTATCGTTACTGGATAATGCCTTACTCAGTTAAGGCATTTTTTTAAAAATGCTCCAGACCAGTTAAATAAAAATTTCTCTTTGGATGGATTGTATGATGTGTCAATTAGAGGAAAAAAAAAAAAGAATCTCTGAAGGTAAGGTCCAAGCAAAGGAAGATTTTGAAAATTCTTCAACTGCATCTAATGTGTAGTAAAGACTCTTGCTTTATTTGGAAAGCTGGCTTCCGTGCTCAACTTACCTCTCGAGGACTCCGCTTTCACTTAGTTTATAGCTTCTGAATATTCCTAATTAATTGACACCTCATCAATGTACTCTAAAAGACTTTCAAAATAACTCATCCAGCATTCTAAATTGTTTTATGTAGGAGAGGTATTTAGGGAACCTAGCTGTACTGGATTATCAGAAAAGAAATTAAAATTTTTCTTACTAATATTAAGAGAAAAAAAAAGAAGGAAAAGCACTGTAGAATTCTATGGGCATGCAATTCCTTTGGTTTATTAAGATTGTCACTATAAGATTGCCCCATATGGATATGGGATAAAGTTTTAGGAGATATATAATTAAAAATACATCTTGCTAAAATTCTATTCATTATGAGCTTCTACTTTAGAATGGACTTTAAGACCTTAAGGTATATCTCAAGATCAATGTGGAGCTCAGTGAGGTAGTAAAGCCTGAGAAGTCAATGACTTCTCAAAATCAGAAGCATCAGGTACTGTAAGCCAGGGATTCTCACCCTTTGCTGCATATTAGTCATCTAGCAGGTTTGAGAAAATACCAGGGAAGCCATAGTGAGCAAAGAACGTCAGAATCTTTGGAGGTGGGGCTTGGGAAATGCTTGTTTTAAGAGTTCCTCAGGGAATTCTAGTTGAAGGTAGGTTTGAGAACCACCTGTCACCTGTCTGGTTAAAAATGGGACTCTAGCCCCAGGCCTGGAAATCCTGATTCAGGTATGGAGTCCAAGATTCTGCATATGTCATCATTTCCTAGGTGATTCTTACATAAGTGTAGGGGCCAATGCATTCAAACAAGACCCTTTCCACATGGTGCACAACATTTAAACTATAAAGTAAAGAGACTTGGTTTACTGTACCAGCTCTTCCACTTCTAACTGTGTAGCTCTGGTCATGGCCCTGAATTCTTTGAGCCTGTTCCTTTTTCTGAAGGAAAAGGAATTGGGATCTATCTTACCAATTTCACAGCACTATTTTGAGGTTCATGTATGTATTAGAGCTTTGTTAGTTAAAAGTAGTCATACAAAATATGGAATAACTTCATTTTCATCAGATTGTTATGCCTTTTCATATAAGAAAAAAAAAAAAGAATCCATTGTTCCTACAGTAACTACCTCAGATAAAATTAATGATTATTAAAATATAGTGTTAATCAATATAACTTAACAGAAGACTGTCAGTCCCATTCCTAAAGACTAGGCATATTAGCCACTGATTTCCTACAAGCTATGAACAAGTAACATAAAACACCACTATGATTATTTATCATTATGTTTATTTACCATGTACAATTGAAAAATGATTAGTATATGTATGTTTGTAAGGATAGAATTCTAAATGGAAAGAGTAAAAACCCAGCATATATTGCCTAGAAACCCAGAGACTATAGGTCATATATTACTTTATTACTTATGCTATAGGAAAATATGACATACCATTCCATTTAGTATTTTTCTCTCTACCACCATATGCGAGTGGTGCAGGAGGAGTGAAGAGAAGCCAGATTCCCTTCCCTTTAGCCTCCTCTGTCTTCTCTACTCCAGTTCTTGGAGCTTCTTATCTCAGGACTAACAGAGGCTTCATGGGGACATTGGGGTGAGAAGTGAGGTTGCCTTCCACTAACTGGTCTCCTCCAGCTCTCCACTAGGTGAAGAATTGGCTGTCCTCACTCTTTGCTCCTCATAAGGCCCCTCAAAGTTTGGACAGTAGCTGGTCAGCTATGTGAAGTCCCCTGGGTACAATACACCTTAATTTCTAAGCAACATGTACATGGGTACACAAAGGAAGCAGCCTCAATGGGAGTGAAGAAGTAAGGGTAAGGGTGAGGGGAGGACATTGAGGAAATAGAGGAAGCAGAAGAATTGGGCCTCAAGCTCAGGACTGGCTAAAAATTTAAATATTTTTTCCATGTGATAGCATTTAATTAATCTTTGCCCACTTAATATCAGTTGTAACATTGGACAAAGCTAGCACTTTTTCTCAATAATTAATGCATTGTAGAAAACAAAATTTAGAAAAATTGAACAGAAGTTTAATTTTTTTCCTTTTAAGTGCTTATTTTGTTTTAAAATAATAATTATTTTAAGGGTTAGAAACTTCAAAACTGGAAGTGGCCTAGTGTTTTTTAGACTCTGAACAAAGCTTTCTGCATAGTCAAAAAAATAACTGGAATGGAAAACTTATGCTTTTTAAGGCTTAAAGTAGAGATCCCAACAAGATGTCTGAGCAAAAGGCCATCAACGAGATTGTAAGATTGGATGTATGTAAAGAAATGTATTCATAAGAATTATTGGTCACGATTTCACTATCTTGCTGGATACAAGCTCTGGGAGAGCAGGGGATTTTGTTGGTTCTGTCACTGATATATCCTCAGTGCCAGGACAGTGCCTGGAAAATGGTAGTTAGTTAATATATATATTAATTATATATGTATGAATGACTGTCATAGCTAATAATTGCATGCTTTCTTTTATAAATCTTAGTGAGTTACCCTTTTTAGATGGTAATATAAAAAAGTTTTACACATGAAATGTTAATAGGAAATTTAAAAATAACTTTTCTAACCAGGAAATTAGTCTCATTCCAAATATAGTTTTCTTTTACTGTAAGTCAGCATCTCCATTTCCTTCTACATCATGCTTTTAAGTGTTTATAAGAAATACCACAAGGTGGCATACAAAATCTCATAAAGACATTTCTTGATGTCTTTTGTCAAATATTTACTATATTTCTCTTACAGAAAATCTTCCTTAAATTCAGGTGAGAAGGACCCCACTCCAGACCCTTTGCTTGAGGGCTGGGATCTTTCCTGCTTCAGCAATGACCCTCGCTATGTTGTGAAGAAACAGCTCTTCTCCTCACCAGGATAACCTCTTCCAGGGTTTTCCTGATCTCTCTGCCTAGGCTGGATGAGCAGCTGGAGTGCGTATATCCAGCTCTAAGGGCGTGACTACAGGGCCTAGGGTTTGGGTGTCCATGGGATAGGACAGGGTGGGAGATGGAAAGCAGGCCTGGGTCCTGCAGAGACTAGCTCTTCTTGCACTGCCACTCAATAGGATGGGGCTCTGAGGAGTCCACAAATTATAAACAGGAACTTTAAGAAGGTATGTTTGTCTAGGTAGGAGCGGTTTGTTAGCTTGATTTGTAACTTTTAAATATTTAGCCGTATGGTGTGTGGACTATCTTCATTTGCCAGGGTACTGTGGCAAATACCATACAATGGGTTGGCTTAATAACAGGAATTTATTGGCTCACAGTTTGGAAGGCTAGAAGTCTAAAATCAAGACATCTTGATTTGAGTCCATCCTTTCTCCTCAAAGTCCTTGGCATTCTGGTACTATCTTACCGCAATCCTTGACATTCTTTGGCTTGAATCTCTGCTCTGGACACACAGCAATCTCTTGCTCCTGTGTCAGCTCTTCCGGTTTCCCAATGACCTCAGGCTTCTGGCTCCTCTTGTTTCTCTGACATCTGGTTTCTGCTGTTTATAAGGCTTCCAATGGCATGAATTAAGAACCACCCCAATTCACTTGACTATCCCTTAACTAAAAATAAGATCTTCAAAAGGTCCTATTTACATATGAGTCCGTACCTACAGGAAGATTAAGAACATGCCATTGCTGGAGTACAAAACTCAATCTACAAGATGGACCTCCATTTTCACTCTTGACAAGGCCCTGCAAATGTTTGAGACAGCCTCTGTGTGTGTATTGTTTATTAAATCTGTGGGTATTTTGTGTGTGTTGTTTACTTAAAAAGAAGATTGGTAGAGGAAGAAAAGTACCTAAAGAGAGTGGCACCAGCACACTTTTAGATTTTCCCTCTTTTTTTTTAGAGAAGTTGTGGGTGCCCAGAAGAATAATGCATTAAATACAGTGCTCTTATATACCAACCTACTATTAACACCTTGACCTAGTGTGATACATTTGTTAAAATTGATGAAAGCACTCTTTTATAATTGTACTATTAACTATATAGTCTGTGGTTTAACTCAGGGTTCAATGCTTGTGTTGTGCAGATCCATGGATTTTTTTAAAAAATTTATTCTAGTAACATATATACAATCCATAATTTCCTCCTTTTAATCACATTCAAATATATAATTTGGTGTTGTTAATTATGCTCACAATGTTGTGCTACCATCACCACCATCCATTAGCATAGATCCAATTAGAAACTCTGAAAATTTTAAGCCTTAACGCCCTACTCCCTATCTCTACCCCAGCCCAAGATAACCTATAGTCTAGATTCTAACTCTATAGTTTGCTTATTCTACTTATTTCATATCAGTGAGATCATACAGTATTTGTCCTTTTGTGTCTGGCTTATTTCACTCAACATGATGTCTTCAAGGTTCATCCATGTTGCCACATGTATCAGAACTTTTATTTCTCCTTAGGGCTGAGTAATATTCCATTCTACATTTTGCTGATCCATTCTTTGGTTGATGGGCACTTGGGTTGCTTCCATCTTTTGACAATTGTAAATAATGGTGCTATAAATGTATGTGTGCAAATATCTGTGAAAATCCCGGCTTTCAATTCTTTTGACTATAAACCTCGAAGGGGGATTGCCAAGTTATATGGTAATTCTATATTTAACTTTCTGAGGAACCACCAAACTGTCTTCCAAAGTAGCTGCACCATTTTACATTCCCACCAGCAATGAATGAATGTTCGTATTTCCACACATCCTCTCCAACACTTGTAATTTTCTATTCTTTAATAGTAGCCATTCTAGTGGATGTGAAATGTTATCTTATTGTGGTTTTGATTTGCAGTTCCCTAATGCCTTCTGAGAATTTGTGTATCTTCTTTATGACATGTCTATTCAGGTCTTTTGTCCACTTTTAAAATTGGGTTGTTTGTCTTTTTGTTGTTGAGTTGAAGGATTTCTTTTTATAATCTGGATATTAAACCTGTTTCAAATATGTGGTTTCCAAATATTTTCTGCCATTGTGTAGGTTGTCATTTTACTCTCATAATACAGACTTTGAGGCCCAAAAGTTTAAAATTTTTATTAGGTCCCGTTTATCTATTTTTTCTTTTGTTGCTTGTACTTTGGGTATAAACTCTAAGAAACCATTTGTTTGCAAACTGAGATCCAGTTTTGGCAGCACCATTTGTTGTTGAGACTATTCTCTCCCAATTGAGTAGTCTTTTCTCCTGTGTCAAAAATAGTTGGCTATAAATGTGAGGGTTGATTTCTGAGCTCTAAATTTGATTTCATTGGTTTATATATATGTCCTTATACCAGCACCATGTGAAAAAAATGTGGTTTTTTTTCACATTTTAAAAACAATTTATTGAAATATATCATTCATACATGAACATACATAAACAATAAGTGTATAGTAAAAGTTGTGAACTTACAAAATAAACATGCATAACATCATGCAGGACTCCATACATCACCCCCCCACACACACAAATATCTTGCCTTGTGGTGAAACATTTGTAACAAATTACCAAAGAGCATCATCAAAATATTACTACTAACTATAGTCCATATCTTACATTTGGTGTATTTTCCTCCAACCCACCCTATTATTTTTTTTTGTTCATAAACCATAAAGTGTATAATCCGTGGCATTTGGTATAATCACTGAAATGCACATTTATCACTTCAATCAATATTAGAGCATTTTCATTACTCAAAAAAATACCATGCTGTTTGGTTTTGTCATAAGTTTTAAGATCAGGAAGTGTGAGTTATTTTGACTTATTTTTCAAGATGAATTTGGCTATTTGGGCCCTTACCATTCCATACAAATTTGATGAATACATTTTCCATTTCTGCAAATAAAGTTGTTGGAATTTTGATTGGGATTGTATTAAATTGTAAACGACTTTGGGTAGAATTGTCATTTTAAGGATATTTAGTTTTCTGATCCATGAACACAGAATGTCCTTCCATTACTTAGGTCTTCTTTGATTTTTTTTTTTTTTAAAGGAATGTTTTATAGTTTTCTGTGTACAAGTCCTTTACATTCTTGGTTTGATTTAATCCTAGCTATTCCATTCATTTAGTTGCTATTGTAAATGTAATATTTTCTTGATTTTGTCTTGCAATTGATCGTTACAAGTGTATAGAAACTTCTTTTTGTTCCCTGCCACATTGCTGAATTCATTTATTAGCTCTAGGAGCTTTGTTGTCAATTTTTCAGGATTATCTGTATAGAGGATCATGTCTCTGCAAATAGGGAAAGTTTTACTACTTTCTTTCCAATTTGGATGGCTTTTAATTTTTCTTTTTCTTGCCTAATTGCTCTGGCTGGAACTTCCAGTACAATGTTAAATAACAGTGGGGACAGTGGGCATCCTTGTCTTGTTCCTGATCTTAGAGGGAAAGCTTTCGGTCTTTTACCATTAAGTGTGAGGTCAGCGATGGGTTTTCCACATATGCCCTTTATCATATCCCTCTACTCCTAATTTTCTAAGTGTATTTATAAGAAGTGTTTTGTCAAACATCTTCTCTGCATAAATTGAGATGATTTTTTTTAAACCTCATTTTGCTAATGTGGTGTCTTATATTAGTCAATTTTCTTATGTAGAATCTGAGATAAATGCATACCTGGAATAAATCTCACTTGATCATGGTATATAATTCTTTTAATGTGCTGTTTGATTTGGTTTGCTTATATTTTTTTGAGGATTTTAACATCCATATTCACAAGAGACATTGGTCTAAAATATCCTTTTTTTGTGGTATCTTTATCTGACTTTGGTTTTAGGATGATGTTGGTTTCAGAGAATGAGTTAGGGAGGGCTCCCTCCTCTCCAATTTTTGGAAGAGTTTGAGCAGAATTGGTGTTCTTCTTGTTATGTTTGATAAAATGCACCAATGAAGCCATTGGGTCCTTAGCTGTTCTTTGGTGGCATGTTACTGATTATTGATTGAACCTCTTTGTTATTGCTCTGTCAGGATCTTATAGTTCTTTTTGAGACAGTGTAGACAGTTTGTGTGTTTCTAGGAATTTTCCATTTCATCTAGGTTTTCTAATTTGTTGGCATTCAATTGTTCATAGTATCCTCTTATCGTCCTTTTTATTTATGTAGGGTTGGCAACAATGCCCCTCCCCTTGTCATTTCTGATTTTAATCATTTGTGTCCTCTCTCTTTTTTCTTCTCAGTCTACTTAAAGGTTTGCCAATTTTATTGATCTTTTAAAGAATCAATTTTTGGTTTTGTTGATTCTATTGTTGTTGTTTTTTATTCTATATTTCATTTATCTCTGTTCTAATCTTTGTTGTTTCCTTCTTTCTGCTTGTTTGGGTTTAGTTGGCTCTTCATTTACTAGTTCTTCCTGCTTTGAGATTAGGTCTCTGGTTTGAAATCTTTCTTCTTCTTTTTTTCTTTTAATATATACTTTTTTATTTCTTCTTTTTTAAGCAAGCATTAGAGCTATAAAATTTTCTCTCCACATTGCCTTTGCAGCACCCCATAAGTTGTGGTATGTTGTATTTTCATTTTCATTCATCTCAAAATATTTCCTAATTTCCTTTGTGAGACCTCTTTAACCTATTGGTTGTTTAACCTTATGCTGTTTAATTTCCACATATTTGTGAATTTTCCAGCTCTCCCTCTGTTATTGATTTCTGGCTTCATTACATTGATCTCAAGAAGATACATGAAGTAATTTTAATATTTTTTTCATTTATTGAGACTTGTTTTGTGACCTAACATATGGTCGTTCCTGTAGAATTACCATGTGCCCTCAAGAAAAATGTGTATTCTATTCTTTTCGGTGAAGTGTTCTTTTAGGTCTAATTGGTTTAGAGTATTGTTCAAGTCTTTTCTTGTTGATCTTCTGCCTAGATGTTCTATTCATTATTGAAAATGGTGTATTAAAGTTTCTTCTGCTTTTCTACTTGCTCCCCTGCCCGCCGCCCAGCGCAGCTCTGGCGGCTCTGGGCTTGCTCTGGGCTTGGGCTCCTGCCACGCCGCGGTCTCCGCTGCCGCCTCCCTCCAGCCGCCATCATGATCATCTACTGGGATCTCATCAGCCATGAAGTGATGCTCTCCGACATTTATAAGGTTCGGGAGATCGCAGACGGGCTGGGTCTGGAGGTGGAAGAGAAGATGGTCAGTAAGATAGAAGGTCACATTGATGACTCGCTCACTGGTGGAAATGCTTCTGCTGAAGGCCCCAAGGATGAAGGTACCAAAAGCACAGCCATCACGGGTGTAGATATTGTCATGAACCATCACTTGCAGGAAACCAGCTTCACAAAAAAAGCTTGCAAGAAGTACATCAAAGATTACATGAAATCAAAGGCAAACTTGAAACAGAGACCAGAAAGAGTAAAATCTTTATGACAGAGGCTGCAGAACAAATCAAGCACATCCTTGCTAATTTCAACAACTATCTGTACTTTATTGGTGAAAACATGAATCCAGATGGTATGGTTGCTCTCCTGGACCACCGTGAGGATGGTGTGATCCCATATATGGTTTTGTTTAAGGATGGTTTAGAAATGGAGAAATGTTAACAAATTTGGCAATTGCTTTGCATCTATCACCCATCATTATAACTGGCTGCTGCTTTTCATACACACCACACCAGGACTTAGATGGACTGATGCCATCTTGAACTCATCACAGGCTTTTGTGAAGCTGGTTTCCTGCAAGTGATGGTTCATGACAATATCTACACCCGTGATGGCTGTGCTTTTGGTACCTTCATCCTTGGGGCCTTCAGCAGAAGCATTTCCACCAGTGAGCGAGTCATCAATGTGACCTTCTGTCTTACTGACCATCTTCTCTTCCACCTCCAGACACAGCCCGCCTGTGATCTCCTGAACCTTATAAATGTTGTTTTTGTTTTTAGGAGGCACTGGGAACTGAACCTGGGACCTCCCATGTGGGAGGCAGGTGCTCAACCACTTGAGCCACATCTGCTCCCCTCATAACAGTTTTTGACTTAAAGTCTATTTTCTCTGCTATTAGTATAGCTACCCCAGTTCTCTTTTGTTATATATATATATATATTTCCATCCTTTCACTTTCACCCTATTTATGCCTTTGAATTTAAGGTGAGTCTCTTGTATATAGCCTACCCACTGAGATAACACCCCATGACCACTTAAACATATTCATATGCCATGGAGGCATGCCCCAGGTGCACCCCTCCTGTAGCAGTTTGATATTAGTGGTGAATTCCAAAAAGAAATATTGGATTATGTTTGTAAACTGGTCTTTTCCTCTGGGCGTATTAGAGAGTATTGGATTCAAAGGTTTTACTTTTACTTGATTAAATAATGATTAAGGCTTTGATTGGGCCACATCAGTAGGATGTTGAGTCCCCGCACACCAAGGGGGCAGGGACTCACAGAGAAACAGCACTGCAGAGAAGGAAGTTGGAGTTTTTGAGCTGGAACCCTGGGAAGTAAGCACACAGAGGAGCTTGATCCTGAGGAAGGAGAGAAGGCCCTGGGAAAAGAGACAAGCTGTTTGCCTGATAATCTATAGCTGGCCTTGTGGAGATTACAAAGCAGCTGAGCCCAGAGAGAATTGAACCCCAAGGAGAGACAAAGCCTAGAGAGCCTGACCATGGAACCTTAATAGGAAAGCTGAATGCCGGCAGCCATCTTGCTCTAACACATGGCAATAGGCTGGTGAGGGGCGAAACTTACGCTTTATGGCCTGGTAACTGTAAGTTTCTACCCCAAATAAATACCCTTTATAAAAACCGACTGATTTCTGGTATTTTGCATCAGCTCCCCCTTAGCTGACTAATACACCTCCCAACACATCCCATCACTGACACCCTGCACCAGTGTTCCTCCCCTGCCACAGTTGTGACCCTTCTGTGAACCAAAACCTCCCCAAAAACAAAGCCAAAAGAGAAACACAAAATAAGAAAATAACTAAAAATAACAAATAAAATACAAAATAAAATAATTTTGTTTCTTTCATCACTGTAAGATGTTATCTTTTATGTACAGTGACAATTTCTTCTGTGTGTTCCCCTGTATCTTTTTTTTTTTGCTTTATCTTCAAATAAGCTTTAGGTTACAGAACCTAAGCAAAAAATACCTTTCACCATTTTTGCTTATTGACTTTGTGTTGACTGGTGCTCTCCATTAAGTGTTCAGCCCTCCTATCAGGAAAGTCAGCCCAAAGTGAGTGGAAGTGCAAGGTCCTCCCTGTGTTTTCTGGGCCTGTGCCTTATTCTGTGCTTGTGCTTTCTAGTGGCCTTAAGAGTTTTCCTGTTTATAGGAGTTTGAATATCCCCTCTACATCCCGGGAAACAGATCTTCTCCCTCTCCTGGGTGTTCCACTGTAGGAACTTTGGGGCAAAGGGGTAAGCCCCAAGTTCCCACCTGAATTGTTACTTGCACAGCTTTTGTTCTCTCAAGCTGCTTTTATTTGCAGGGAAAATTCTGGGAGATGGAGGCATGCCAGAAAGGAGTCCAAATTCAGTCTTTCTGAGCCGGAACAAGGCCAGGGTCCCACAAAGGGAGTACTGGTTGGCTCCCACCTACCCTGGGAAGGGGATAAAGAAAGGGCCAGGAAGGTCACCAGGGGCTTCTTCCCTGGCTCCCCAAAAACTGCTTTCTTGACTTGGCCCCTGCCCCATCAATTCAGCCTTCCAACTGTCCTCCACAGCTCTGAGGAAGCATGCCATCTTTAGGTCTCCCCCACCACCTTTGGGGTGGGTTGGAGCAAGGGCTGCCCTCACAACCAGGCCCCCAGAGACCCAAAGTAACTAATCAAAAGCAGTGGTCGTGATCAGACCCATCCCCACCCCCATTCCCCCAGATCTTAGGGAAGAGGATTTTTATGTCCTTCTCTGGTACCAGCAAGCTACATCAGGGGTCAGACTCCACTGCTGTTTGCCATGTGAATGGGGACTGGGCACTGATAACCACTGTGCAGAGAAAGCGCTATAGGCTGTTATTTACCATAATTTACCAGCATCTTCCCTGGGCTCTGGAGTTTTTAAATTGTTGATTTACAGTCCTTGCCTGTTTAATAGTTGTTCTGATGGAGGGACTGATTCCTGGAGGTTCCTACTCTACCATCTTCTACCTAGTTTCTCATCTTTTTGCTCTTTCCTTCCTTCTACATTATTGTGAAATCAGTATGTGCCAAATATCTCATCACATGCTCTAACACAGGATGAAGCCTACAAAATGTCTTGAGCTTGTTCTGAGCCCTCTTTTTGTCTCCATTCAAAATGAAGAGATCCTTTCTGTGATAAAATATATGCTCTTGCCTAAGGTTATCAAATAAAAAAATAAGTTGAAAGGCAAACAATTCACTCAACTAACATTGTTTTGTTGTGTGCAAAATACAAAGATTGAAAAAGGCAGTTTTTGCCCTCAAAGGTTTGTAATCTAGTAAGAGTGCTCAAATTAACCCTTAAATGGTTTCAGTATAAAGCATTAGAAGAGCACAGCCAAAATACAATCAAATTTCTGATTGAACAGCACTGAGACGTCATAAAGACGGTAATATTTGAATAAGGGAGAGGAGGTTTAAGGGAAAATGATGGTTATATTAGAGAATTAGCAACAGGGCTAGATTCTTTAGAGCTCAGGGTCAGTTTAGAGGAGCAGTGGCAGATGGGTGGAAAGCAAGGTTGATACAACTTGAAGAGTTTTAAAATCATGAAGAATTATTTAGATTTAACTACATTTGACATACTTGATTTGATCATATCTGTTAATATACTGAAGTCTCCTAGTAAAAGTAAAAAAAAGCTTTCTGTCTTAAAAAAGACAGAAAAGAGCAAATGAGATGTTCAATAGTTGTTTTTTATATATAATGAATAAAAGTTCTTTATCAGATACGTGATTTGCAAGTACATTCTTTCAGTATGTGGATTATTTTTCATTCTCTCAACAGTCTTTTGAAGAGAATTTTTAAAAATTTTGATGAAGTCAAATTTATAATTTTTTTCTATTATTGATCATGTTTTTTGTGATGTTTCTAAGAACTTTGCTTATCCCAACATCATGAAGATTTTCTCCTGTTATAGCTTTGCGTTTTACACATTTATGTTTATGATCCATTTGAGTTAATTTTTGTATGTGGTGTGACAGTATGAACCAAAGTACTACCATTTGTTGAAAACACTATTTGATTGCCAGATGCATGCACCTTTGTCAAAAATGAACAAGGGAAGTGGATGTGGTGACTGGGCTCCTGCCTACCACACGGGAGGTCTGGGTTAGATTCCTGGTACCTTCTGGAGAAGATGAACAAGATGGTGAGCTGACGAAACAGGTTGGAGCAGCAAGCTGACGCCACAAGATGATCCAGTGAGATGAGACAACCAAAAGACAGTAAGGAAACACAATGAGAGATGCAACAAAGCAGGGGGTGGAGGTGGCTCAGGCAATTAGCGCCTCCCTCCCACATGGGAGGTCCCCGGGTTCGGTTCCCGGTGCCTCCTAGAAAATGAAGACGAGCACACAACAAATGGAGACAGCAAATGCAAGCAACAAGAGGGTGGGGAGAAATAAATTAAAAAAAAAAACCTGATCAATATCGCTTTGTGCGATATTAACATCACCACTGCAGCTTGATTAGGGTTAGCATGATATATATATATTTTTCAGTCTTTTAACTTATTTTTTATGTCTTTCTATTTAAAGTGGGTTTCTATAGACAGCATATAGTTGGTTTTTGCTTTATTAACTCAGTCTGACAATCTCTGCTTTTTATGCGAGGTATTTAGACTATTTAGAGATAATATAATCATTGATATAAGGTTTAAATTTATCACTTGTTATTTGAGTTCTATTTGTGCCATTTTTTTTTTTTTTGCCATGTATTCTTTGTTCCCTTTTTTTCTAACTTCTTTTAGAATAAGTGAATTTTTTTTATGATTCCATTTTATTTCTTTTGTTGACTTATTACTTATAATGCCGTTTTGTTGTTTGGGTAGGTTCTTTAGGGATTATACTGTACCTCTTTACTTATCATAGTCTACCTTCAAGCAATGTTATATTACATATAGTAGGAACACCTTCTAACAGTATACTTTTTAAACAACTTATATGAGCTCTTTATAAAATTATAATACTCTCATTTGTTGTAAATGTTTATATTTACATTTGTTTATGATGTTTTTTTAATATATCAAAGTACTTACTTTTTTTTCATCCAAGCTATAGACTTTTCCTGTGATTTCTTTTATTATTTTTATGATTAAAAATTCTTTCTTTCAGATATTGTATATTTACTCATGCTTATTTCTAGTTTTCTTAAAGTTTCTTTCTGTAATTCTATCCATAATTCACTTGGTCTGCGGTATAAGATGAGGTCCTAAGTTGATTCCCTCCTCCCCCTACTTTTCCTTAAGCCTGTATCAATATAGTTTAATCTTTTTTATTTAAATTGGTAACAGGACTACTTCAAGTCTCCATTTTCATATCACATATCACTGTCAGGACTCAGGATGTTTGAGGTATAAAATATGTGAGATATTCTGCTACAATCTTAAGAAATGCTCTATCCATTACCAATGCTTTGAGCCTAGTTTGTTTTCATTACCCATTATCACTGCAAAATTCTATCAACCAATCTCCATGTCTGTTTTCTCTCCACCTGTTTTTTGTTTTTTAAATCAGTGGCCAGAATAAACTACTTAAAAAGTTGTTCTGATCATGGCAACTCCCTAGACAAAAACCATCAGGGGCTCTCAGAAAATAAAAATTTAGCTTGCCATTCAAAGGCTTCCAAAAGGTTCCCTACTCACCTTGCCAGCCTTCTCTCTCCTTAACTTCCTACTTTACTCTAAACCGAGAGAGTTTGGACAACAAAAAGCACTTCCCTTTCTGTGAACCATTATAATACCTTTCTGTCTCTGTGCTTTTCTTCTCCATTAATTCTTTTGAACTCACTAACAAATCACACACATTTTTCAAGATCTACCCCAAATGACCCTTCTTCCATAAGCATAAACCTATTCAGAAACAATCTTTTTTTCTTCCTCCCTAAATACATTATCTGTACTTCTCTTAGGGAATTTAGCCCTTTCTAACTCATAACTTATGTTGTACATGTCTTATAAGTCTATATTCCTTACCAGACTATAAGTCCCTTATAGTACATACCTGACATCTTTTCATTTTCCCATAGTGCTCTACACTGTACTTTAAAACAAATATCTGCTGAATGAAGTCATGAATATAGCAGAAATTATAGTTTAAAATTTTTGATGTTGGTTATTTTATCATTACTTACATCTAAAGATTGCAGAAAAATTCTTATTAACAGATGCTTTTGACTTTAATATAAATTATGGAAATGAGCAAAAGGATCCAGAATGATAATATAGTTTCAGACCCTATATAACACAGTGAAATTACCAATATCCTGGGTGGCAATTTGAGGTTATTTATGAATTCCAAAGAGATTGTTTGTAAACTGGTCTGCTCCTCCGAGTATGAGGCCCTTTGATTGTATTAGATTCAGCTGAGATGTCTTTGATTAAACTATATTAAGACTAGGGCTTTGATTCAACCATGTCAGTAGGGTGTAACTCAGGGTTGAGTCCCCGCCCCCTTAGTGGGCTATATAAATGGACACTCACACAGAAACACATGAGAAAGACAGAGTGCCACAGACACGGAAGAGGAGAGAACTTTGATCCTGTGGCCCTGGGGAGAGAGAAGCCATTCACCTGATAGTTAGCAGACAAAGAAAACAGAGCAGCTGAGCAGCTAAGGCCCAAGAGACCAGGCAGACATCGTCTGCCATCTTGCTTCAACATGTGGCAACAGACTTTGGTGAGAAAGTACCTCTTATGGTACCTTGAGCTAGACTCTTTAGGGCCTTGTAACTGTAAGCTTTTACCCCAAATAAATATCCTTTATAAAAGCCAACAGATTTCTGGTACTTTGCATCAGCATCCTTTTGACTGACTAATACATTCTGTAAAGCCCATTAGACAACCCTAAATATTTTTCCTAGAATATTATTTTTACACAGTCCAACAAAAGAGAGAAGTTTCACTTAATTCATTGTTATGGTTGATCCAATATTTATTAACCCAATGCTAGATAGTTAGAACTTATTTTTTAAAAAGGGAAGTATTCCAGAAAAATTAAAACTGCAAACACAGTATGAATACCACGAAAAGAGTTGAGAGTTTTGAGCTTCCTAAGCTCAAAAATTTACTTCCTAAGAAGCAATTGTGCCTTGCCTGTTCTCTTTTTGGAAAAAGCGAATTCTATATAATGTTTCCTTTGACTTTATATATATATATATGTACTGACATTGAAACATGGTCACAACTTTAGATAGTTGTTAAAAAAAAAATCTTCAAGATATAGTCATCAAGAGTGTGTCAAGACACTTCTTCCATAAACCCTTTTTACAGACTGAGGCATCAAGATTTAACGGTGATATTCTCTAAACAAGTACATTAAATGAATTTTGGTATTTACTAATTTAAGTACTCAAGAACTTGGTTTGAAGAGTCCAAGAGACTGAATGCCTGCTTTTCAAGAGTACCACGATCTTCTATCAATGGCGAGATTTTGGTATTTCTATATTCTAATAGTTCATGATCTTTGCTTGATGTCAGTAATTCATTATTGACTACACCAATAGTTGCATCCTCTACCAGAATATTTGTTTGGTATGCTCCAACTGGAATTTCAGGCAATCCGAGGTAGTCATGATCTGCCACTACTGAACCTTGTAAGAGATAAAGACTGTCTGAAAAAAAGAAACATCATAAGTTTTTAAGTTAAACAATGGTAAATGAGGAACAAATCCCAAGTAATAAAGATTACCTATTAACTTTGGGAGGACGGATGAGACTCTCTTGCCTACTAAATAAATATACATGTCAAATAATTAATACAAAAACATATAATTTTGATCATTCATATATATCTAAAAAGGAACTATCAAGGATTTTAAAACACCCAGGTTTTCCTATTCTTTTGACCTAACAAAACAGGATTGTTAAATCCTATATTTACAACTTTAGATAATTCCCCAATCTTCATAGAACCCAAATTAGGAAAATATCAAATTGCTACAATATGAATGAACTAAAACTAAGAAAATTCCTAGAAACAGGTTTATGTGATAGGAATGTTTACGTAGAGAAATTGCAAGAAGTACCTTAAAACCTTAGCTTATTTAAGTCTGATTTAATATTAAAATTTTCAGGAACTTTTAAGGTCAGGTTAAATCTGTACCAAAGGTCTGACAGGGTATTTTCCTTATCAGCATTTTATTCTATTTTGAGCAAATGTATCATCACCATCAGGAAAAAAAAAATTAAGAATTAGATTTTTTAATTTCCTTAAGGGAAAAAAGAAATTAAAACCAAAGTGTGATGGCTTAGAGCTATGTATCACCAGAAAAACATGTTCTTAGACTTAATCCCCTTCTGTGGGTACGTACCCCATTGTAAATAGGACCTTTTGATGAGGTTATTCAATTAAGGTGTGCCCCAAATGAATCAGGATAAGTCTTTTTTTTTTTTTTTTTTTCAAGATTTTATCTATTTATTCATTTATCCCCCCCTGCTGCTCGCGCTCGCTGGGTCAGCCAACCATGCCGCACGGGCAGGCCCGCCCTCACCAGGAGGCCCCGGGAACCGAACCCGGGGCCTCCCATATGGTAAACGGGAGCCCCACTGATCGAGCCAAAGCCGCCTCCCCAGGATAGGTCTTAATTCTATTCCTAGTGCCCTTTATAAGTAGAATGAAATTCAGACACATAGAGACAGAAAGCCACAGAGGGAGCAGCCAGAAGCTGAAAGTCAATGGAACTCGGAAGAGAAGGGAAAATCCAGGAGGGGCTGCTATGTGTATTACCATGTAACAGAACAGCTAAGGACTAGGGAAAAAGGATAGCCAGCAGACGCCCTCAGAATGCCACAGTTTTCTGGAAGAAAGCATCACCTCGATAATGCCTTGATTTTGAACTTCTCCAGATCAAAATCCCTGAGCCAATAAATTCTCACTATTTAAGTCAATCCATTGTTTGGTGCTTGCATTAGAAGGAAACTGAAACACAAAGTCTCACAAAACATTGAGTGATTTGGATTATTTATTTCTTCAGTTAAAAAGAAAAGCATAAGGTTTCTGAAGAGATGACTAGACTAAATCATACATATAGCTTGATAATCCTAAAATTATTTAAAATGTTTTACCATACTAGTACATCCTTCCTCATAATGAAATGACAAAAATGAAAAATTGATACTACATCATTATCTTTATAATAACCAATACTAACTAATAATAGAGAAAACAAAATGACTATTAGTTTATAGCTAAGAGGTCAAAAGAAGGCTCTTTACATAAACTATATTAATAATAAAGTCAAGACCATGGGCTTGATGCCATAGGGACTAAGCTTTGCTTTGTCATGAATGCAGACTATAATTGTGTAGGCAAAATAATGGTCCTCCCAAGATCAGGGACTCATCCCTGCCTGGAATTTTTGAATATGCTACATCATATTATCCTGGATTTCCAAGTAGGCCCAATGTAAACACAGCATTCTTAAATGTAGAAGAGGGAGGCCAAAAAGGAAGTTGAGAGATGCAATGTCAGAAGGACCCAACCTCTAATTGCTAGCTTTGAAGATGGAGGAAGAGGGTCACAAGCCAAGGAATACAGGTGGCCTCTAAAAGCTCAAACAGGCAAGGAAACTGATTCTCCCCTAGAGCCTTCAGAGGGAACATAATGCTGCCAAAGCTTGATTTTAGCCCATTGAGACCCATGTTGGACTTCTAAAGAACCTAAGGTTAAAAGTTTTGTGTTTCAAGTCTAAATTTGTGATAATTTGTTAAGGCAACAATAGGAAATTAATACAATAATGAGAAAGAGTTCACAAATAGGGGACTGTGGAGGGCAATCAGATGAAAACTTTCTGGTGTGGCAGATATAAATTTATCACAATACATCCACAAAATAAAATTACCCCAAATCTATGTCTGCAATGTGCATGTAATTAGTGCCATTGAATTGTATACTTGAAAGTATTTAAAATGAGGAAAAAAAAAAAAATCTGTGTCAGATGGAATAGTGGGTCAACAACATCATTTTCCCATTCAAAAGGGTACAATATAATTACTAAGAGACATTATGGTATGTAATAAAATTTCTTACTATTTTAATAAAATAATGAGTCTGAAAAGGTGCTTGGCATTGAACTAGACAAAATGACAAACAGGTCTGCTTAAAATAGCAATTGTAGACCATAGTACTGTGCTCTTGCTACATTATATTCTAGATAAGAATAGATAAGAAGTTGGCAACAGAAGCCTATCTGCTTTAGAGTTATGAAATTTCAAGGCTGGTAACAGTTGCAATGACAAGTATACACAAATTCGAGTTCTTTTGGATTTAGCTTATCTAAATTCATGTCAAATAAAAGAGTTGCAGGATTATTCAAAGACATATTGTTTGCTTTAAATTCTGCTCAAGGAATCTTTAGCTTGTGAGGTGAGAATTTTCAAGAAAATATGTGAAACTGAGGAAAAATATGACAGAATTCACACTTACTTTCAATTTCTACAAATAAGAGAAACACAATTTCTACAAATAAGGGACTAAATGGTACTCAGCCAACAAGGCTCTAGGATGGCCAGATCAGCACTTTTTTTGGTCAACCAGAAAAAAAAGAAAACCAATTCACACATAAAATATCAGGTTCTTCATGTGTACATCAGTATTAATATTGACAAATTCCTTATATTACAGGAAGAAATATCTGCAGAAAATTTGAACATTATATTTAAGTCTTCATTTAGAAACTGTTCTACTCAATTGGTTCTGAAATATTCAGCAAAGAAAAATACTCAGCCATCTTTCTAGGAAAGTCTTTGGCAAGAGAAAACTGCAAAATGTTGAAACAGATCCTAATACAGCAACATTTTAAATGTAAATTTTATATTAATTAACAAACTGGAAGGAAACAAATCCTGAATGCCAAAGGTTAAGGGGAAAATCATGCTGAAGAAGAAAGGAGAATGTGTACCTATATAATCATTTTCCCTACCTAACTTGTACAAGGGAGCAATCATAAAGGGAAACGTGGTACTGAGAAGAGGTACAAGGAATGAAAGTGCTTATCTTCTAACGAAGAAAATGAAGGTACTTGTGAGTTTTCAGAATTAGAACACAGTCCGAGATAAACTTTCTGGCTAGAGCAGCTGGGTTTGTCACAGGCAAAAGGAAAGGCACTAAGAGCTTTTAACACCATAGTTGTAGCCCAGATCAGAAGCAGAGTTGAGCTAAGCAGCTCCCAAGGGCTTCATACCCTAAAAAAAAGGTATAGGGTAGGTAAAGTTATTTCTTGTTGTTATTGCTACTGTTATTTTTACATAGGCCTATTAAATAACAGAGTTGCTGTTGTTCATATTGTTTAAAAAGATACTATAATTGAGAGACTCCCGTCTGTCTATTTCTGAACAAATCAGTCCTCCCAAGGATGGGAGTCCAACTCCTAGAGTGTAGACTACAATGTGAACTATGGTCCATGCTTAATGGCAAAGCCCCAGGATGCATTTATCGATTGCAATGAATGTGCCACACTAATGAAGGATGTTCGTGTAGGAGGGTGTGGGAGGTGTGGGGAGGGGAGAATGTGGGAATCCCTATATCTTTTGTGTAATATTTATGTAATCTAAGTATCTTTTAAAAATAATTAAAAAAAAGAAAAATGTATATATACTACATCATTATTTCCCATAAATGAAACTCAATTTCAAATAATATTGATGCTTTAGCTTTCTTTTTTAGAAAAAACACAATTAACTGGTTAAGGTGTTAATTAAGTTCCTCTTAGTTATCCATCTCAGAGAAGCTCTAGGGGTTAGATATAATAGGACAAAATAAAAGTCTCTGTAAAGTGAGCCTTAATTTGAAAGTCATGGCAAAAATGTCAATTGGCTCTAATCTTTGAAAGAACAACTTAGATTAGGATATCTTGACTGTTCATTACCATTCACTTTTTGGGGCAAGTTTAACCTCTTTAGGGTGCTTTCATTTTTTTCTAGTACTTAGAGCATTCTGAGTAAATCCCACCCCATACTCTCACCTGCCCCACCCATAATCTGCCTATAATGTTATACTAAAAATTAATATTTTTAGGCCCCTAATATATTTATCTTCAAAATTGGATTCTGGACAGAATGTTTGTTTTCGGCATTAATGACCTTAGTTGCTGAATTTTCATGTTCAAATGAGGCACAAAATGACTAAGAGGATATTGTGAAAGTAAAATTAGAGAAGATAGAATCCTTTCTTTTGTAAAACAGGTTCATTATCTCCCACATGAACTATGAAAATACACCAGCAATCAGAATATAATCTCTTACAAGCCTAACAGTTCCCAACAGACATTCTACTAAAATAGATTACTTGGGATAGCTAAAACAATACCAAACTCTATAAATATAAAATTGAGAGGGAGAAAGCAAACTTAACCAAAAGCGGTGGTGGTGGTGATTCTTGTATTTTTAGCTTCTTTCCTGATTCAAAAAAAGTAAAATTGTAGCAACTGACATTTACCTTGTTCACTGGATTCTCTTATATAGGGCTTGAGGTGGGACATTTTGATAGGTCTTTTAAGTCTAGCCCCAGTGTTGTCTCTCAGGACAGCACATCCACTTTCTGTAATATAGTCTATGACACAAGGGCCAACCCATTCGGACTGGAAACGACCATCCTTCCACCAATTCTTCCTTTGCCTTAAAACTTCATGGCCCACTTTTAGATTAAATGGATTTAACTGCTTTGGTTTCTTTTTAACAACTATCTTGGTTTTATTTAGTTCATCAAAATTGTCATTCTCCACCTACAAATGCAACAACAACAACAAAAGAACAAAGGGATAAATGAACTATACTTTCTTGAAGACAAATACAGACAATAATATTAAAAGCTACTAAGAAGTAGGCATGAATGCTATTTAATTTTTAAAACAATACTTCAAAAGTCAGTATTACTATCCTACTTTACATATAAGGTGATTGAGGTGTTCCCACTGTTTTCTCCCAAATTTTACAGACAATTAGCATATTGTCTAATCAAGACAAGCAGAATTTAATGGAAAAATATTTTGATTAAGGGTATATTATATGTATGTGTATGTATATGTATTTATGTATGTATATAAATATACACATACATATATACTGAAAATACAAAAATAAATGATTACACTTTATTGATTATAGTTTTTCTTAATAATAGAATTACCTGGTTGACTGTAGTCTTATTCTCCATTATTTTATCAGCTTCTTTAATTGCATCTAGAATTTTTGCAAACATACTTGTGTTATCAGCATCCACTCCATGAAGACTATCTGAAGTCTCAGGCACATAATGATTTCTATTAAACATTTGAAAATATGGCGTATTTTTAGCAGGCTCCTATTTTAAGGAAAATAAACAGCAAGTTTATAATAAAATACTTACCTAGGCAAGAAATTAATCTTAATTCAGAAGTACAGAATTATAAAAAGGCACATACTAAGTGAGTCACATTGAAGGCAAATGAAACAGCTGATAGGTGATCATCCCAGTTGTTTGGGTGGTCAGCACAGTGTCTGGAGAGAAATGTTTTGATTGTGCTAGGTGTACTTTCAGTTGGATCAACAGTTTGAGAGGCATGAGAAATTACAATATGTTTTGTGCCAAACAATCCATACAGTTCAACATTGATCTGAAAAATACATTAAAACAAAGCTAACTTTTAAAAATCTATATTTTTTCATTGATTTTAAAAAGCTTAAAAATAATTTGAATCTTGCCTTTTTCATTGGCCACAGCTATTATACATAAAAACATAAATATTTAGTTGAAAATATTTTTTTACCATTTATTGAGTCCTTATGTGCTGGTCAGTAAACTAGGTGTTTTAATTGTTATCACTTCTATCTTACAACAATCTTAGGTATTATTTATCCCATTTTAAAAAATAAGAAAGCTGAAGCCTTAGGAGGTTAAGTGCTTGCCAAAAACATTCATACAGCAAGGAAATGTAAAAGCAGAATTTACCCTAATTCTGAGTACACATAATATTTTAGTTAAGTAGATAGTTTCCTAAATAAATACTAGGTCACATAATCTGGTTAATAGCTTATGACCTTGGCCATGTCAGCGAAGTCTATACACAGTTACTTCATCAGTAAAATGAGGAAATTCCTACCCTCACACAGCTCTTTTAGGGGTTAAATAAGATTTGCATAGCATTTAAAAGAGTTCTTGGCAGGTAGTAAGCACTTTATAACTTTCAACTGCTACTAGTATGGTCATTGTTGCTGTCATTATCTTTATGATATGGCCTAAAAAAAAGTAAAAATGAATTTAGAAAACTTCTTAACAGTAAGTAAGTTAGACTTACTGTTAGAAGTTGCTTGTTGCTTAATTGTAAGCAGAAAAGTAGTATATGAGTAACTAAAAAAAGCTAAAAATTAAGGGTAAAAGAAAACAAAACTACACTTCCCAAGCTCCCTTGTAGGTAGGGGTGGCCATAAGATGATGTTCTGGCCAAAAAAATGTAAGTGGAAGTTGTGGGGCTCTTCAAAGTTGCTGGGCAGACTCATCTGCTGTTAGTCTTGATTACCCATTGCTCTTCCCCTTCTTTTTGCCTGAAATGTAGACATGGTGGCATGGGTTTTGGCAGCCATATTGTGGGCACAAGAGTGAGGGTCACACCAAGGATGGTGGAAGAGAAAGCTAAGAACATGGGTCCCAATGACATTCAGACTACCCTTCCAGTCTTGCACTACCTGGCATCTTGCACTACCTGGCATTCTTTCACATGAGGACAAAATAAACTCCTATTGGAGTTTATATATTGGGGGGGGGGAGGGAGGAGTTTTCTGTTACTTGCAACTTAATACAAGTCCTAGCTGATAGCTGATATATGTACTAATTCAGGGTGCCTTCTTTTAATTAAAATATATATATATTTTTAATCCCAGGGAATATGTGCCATTTAAGTTAACTTCAACCTGAGGACCTGATCAATAATTTTAAATGGCTGACCTTTGGAAAAGGATTTATCTTTTGTTTCAAGAGGATGACTAAGTCATGATACAGTGACTACATTTGTGAAAGGCTATCTTAACAGGCTTACCCCATCACTATTTTATTCCCCTATCGAAGTAGATATTCCAACAGTGGTTATAATAGTTTTCTAAAGGACACTATTTTGAAATTAATCATATTTTTTTCACTGAATATGTTTATTCTCTTTCCTTCAGAGGTTTATAAAAAGTTCTTTGTGCATGTCATTGAAACAATTTAGCATATGTTAGAAACATCTGTATTTTCATCCAACTGTACAATAAACTTCCCACATTGTGTATTATGTTCTAATCTTATTTCAACATTTCAGCAATGTTTTCTATGCTAGTATTTGCTGGTAAAAAATACATTTTATTCTGTCATTATTATGCTGAGCAATATTTAAGCCATTTTAATCACAGGAAAAATAACAAGTGGAAAAATTTCTGGCTAATCATAATGGCTTCATACTATTGCCTTATATACTGAAGTAGTATATGCATTTAGGGTGAGGTTCTTCATTAAAATAAAGGTGGAAGTGAATCGATATTTCAAATAGTCTTCTTGATAATTTTAAATTTTGGTGGCCAATTTTCTATCAAATCTTTCTAGTTCATATTTGTTTTCATCTCAAAGTATCTGAAAAAGATTTAGCACTAGGAATTAAGTGTCAGCTCTATCATTTACATGTGGCTGATGGATATATGCATTATTATTATCTTAACTCACAGCAAGAACTTTCCACCATCTAGCCATTTTGCAAAGAGCAGTTTGGTTAAAACTAGATAATATCATTCATAAATTCAATTAACCACTGAAATCTGAGAGCATAAGAATGAGTGAGGGGACCATTATAGTCTCCCATATGTTGTGGCTCATCATTTTCTCTTAAGTATCTCATACATCATATGACACACAATCTTCTGCCTTCTTGACTGAGTCAGTATCAATCTGTATACATTATTAGTAAAGCTGCAATTCTTATAAACAGAAGTTCTAATATTGCCTTCCCACAAATTGATGAAATGCATTGTTTTACACATATCACTTTGCAGACCACTGCTGTGTCAGTTAGGGTAGAATGGGTTATGCTGCAGCAACAAAACACCTACAGGCCTCAGTAACTTCATATAACAACGGTCTATTTATTGCTTATACAAATTTTATTAATTTGTTTGAATCTTGTATAATAAAGAAAATAAAGCACCTCTTAAAATATATGTATATATATATATATAAACAACATTTTTGTAAGCAAATACACATATATGCATATATATTTATATATCATTTTGCAAATGTTTGTATGTATTTTGAGAATTTTGATTTTTACCCATAATAAAAAAATAAAAAAAAAAAGAAAATAGTCCTTTCCCACATGGATTTGCCTTAAGTATTTTTCTTGTTCGGTTATCTGTCTTTGTGGTCTGATTATTTTACCATAATTAGGTTTCTAATTTTTATGCAGCCAAATTTAGTGATTTTTTTTCCTATGAAATTTTTATCACTTTCCTAAGCTCAGAATATTTTTTCTCACTCTAAAGATTTAAAGAAGTCAGCTAAATTTTCTACTAATTTTCTGTTTAATTAAAAAAATTAACTGAATGCAATTTTGATATATGGTTTGAGATGCTAAAATTATATTATGTCTAATTGTTACCTATGTTAACTGTGAATTAAATTAAGTTTACTAAATAACCTTCCCTATTCCACTTACTTGTGATGCTGACTTTATCATTATAACCACGGATACCAAACTCTGTGCCAAGTTTTTCCCATTACATTGGACACAGTGAAAATTACTAGCTTGACGTAGCTCAGTGTCAACACTAGATCAAGCTACATTCCTTTTGATGATGTCATATCTTTGCAAAACTGTTTTTTCAGTGAAAGCTGTGATAACAAGCAAATATTGTGTAAAAATCAATGTAGAACAGGAAATAAGAGTGGCAATGGCCAATGTGATCCATGGTTTGAGAAGTTGAGCAGTGCTCAACAGGTGCAAATATCCCATTATTAACTGTTTATTTAAGAAGAAAGAAATATTTTCCTTTCAATATATATTATTTTTAAAAATGGTTACTAAATTAGGTCATAAATACTTATGAGGTGGTTTGGACCTGTGCAAAAAAGAGTTAATACAGCACACCTGAGACTGCTATCCTTTGAAAGTTCTGCTTAATAAGTCTGGCCCTTGGTTGGCATCTAGGAACTTGGAATTTGAAGTCTGGAACTTGATAAGGGTGGTTCACTGTGTCTAAACTGTTGTATAGACAATGTTTATGCTGAACACCAACTTCACTTCTGGGAGTCTAGATTTTGGTACATGGTCCCCAATAAAAACCCCAGGTTACTGAGTCTTACATGAGTTTCCCTACTATACATTTCACGTGTGTTGTAACAACTTGTTGCTGGGGGAATTAAGAGTGTCCCATGTGATTCCACTGAGAGAGGTTTCTTAGAAGCTAGTGCCTGGTTTCCTCTGGACTTTGCCCCATGTACCTTTTCTCTTTGCTGATTTTGCCCTGTATCCTTTGGCTGTAATAAATCTTAGCCATAAGTATGAACACACTGAGTCTGGGAGTCCGTCCTAGAGAATCAAAACTGGGGGTGGTCTTGGGGACCTTAAATACAGGACCTAACTCCCTAATGAAGACAACTTTGGGATTTTTGGGGATAAGACACTAAGGGTGCAATGCTATTTCTGATTATTTTTATCCCTGTGCCTTTTAAATTATAAGAATTAAAAAATATGCCTTAAGTCTTATAGTTATTATATTTCTTTTCTAGAATTTTCAAATATATTCATGCCTACTTATTCTTTAAAGTTAATTTTAAACTGGAAAAAGCTCCCTCTTTTAAAATGCTGGTTAGAAAGGTATTACTTTTATAAATTAATTTTGATTTAGGAAGAATCAATATCTTTAATCAGTATTGAGCAATTCCATGTATGAATATGACTAAAGGTCCATTTAGTCAAGTACCTTTAACATATAAATCACAGAATTTTTAAGCTGTAAGGAAACAAAGATTATCTGATCATACCTTCTTATTTTAGTTTGAAGAAACCTGAAAATAGTTTTACAGTTACTTAGTGATAAAAACATCCTGGTTTCCTAATTTCCAGTCTGACTACTTTGTGCTATATAACACATCTCTTATAACTGCAGCATTTATCTAAACTTACTAAGTACCCTGTTTTGAACAAGGCACTCGTTTTGGACACTGAAAGGAGAATAAGATATAACCACAGACATAAATAAGTTGATCTTACCTGATGAATGAACTCATCTCTTTGGTCCATTATTATTTTCTGAGGAGGTCCATATAAGAAAAATATATTGCTAATAGCTTTAGTAATTTCTGATGCTGAAACGTCACTTAGAGGCAAAATCACAACCCATTTTGTAAACAAATCTGTCATGATTATAGCATATACATGACTTCTGTTACTTGTATGAAAAGGTCCCATCAGATCAACAGTAACTATACTCCATGGATTTTCTACCTTGAGAAGGTGTTGTTTAGGTGCTAAAATAACTGTATTTTTTGCCACTTGGCAATGCTGACAAGCATATACCTAAAAAAACAGACACACAATCAAGATAAAAGGTAGAAATGTTAATATATTTAACATAAAAACAATGTTATGGATCTGAATTTAAAAATGGTTAATAGACACTTTGTGTTTTGATGGAGAAGATTCTAGACTGAGAATAGACCACTGAGTTAAAATGCCTATTCAGAATGATAAGCATATATTAGTTACTACTACAATTAAATGACCATCTTAGAGGGTCTTATTTGCATGGAACATACTTTTGGTTCACATCTAATAAATAATTATTAAATGAATGCATCCTAAGACAAGTTTGATATAATTTAAAATCAGTATGTGAATATACAGGAATTTCGATATATGAAAGATCATTCTTTGAAAGTTGTCACTCTGAGAAGTTCATTCATTCATCTATTCTCACTATTTATTAAAAGATAATTTTATTCAAAAACTATTTATAGATGCTAGAAACAGCTCTATGTCTTGGAAAAAGAGAGTGAACGAAAAACAAAGCCCAAGCTGCCATGAATCTTTCATTTGGGTAAGGTGAGAAGTAATCAATTGCTCAACTTATTGATGGTACCACTGCTCAATGTATTTGGAATTCACTTTGGAAACTACTTTCAAAACCAACTTATAAACAAAATTTTAAAAACCATATTATTACATGGCTACTTTTGATCAAAATTTTCATTTTTAAATGTATTCATTAGTTTTAGTCCAAATAACTCCTGATTATTTCCAAAAATCATATTCATTCTCAAATGAAAAGATTTGAAAAAGATTTCACTGAACATTTGTAAAGGAATGTGTGGCACATTTTAAAGGCAATTTCAAATACAGAGGTCTTTGGACTATCTGCACAGAACTATAAACTGTTATTCTATAAATGATACTTAGTTGAATGTTGGTTTAATCCTTTAAGGATGAAACAGCAGTCTTTTTGATATGCACTATTATAATTATTAAAGAGCTTTCGCATACATACCAAGGAATTCCTTCCTGGAATAATAAAATGGATAGGGATCGGTTGACCTACCAGCAGGGAAGGTCAACCCCAAAATTCCTAGGGGAAATTTCTATTAGAAGAAGTTAAAGGTCCTAATGGGCTATAAAGTCACAAAAATGAGTCTTATTTCTTTATCAACAAAACTTGATTGTACATTTAGTTGGTCTGGATTTCTGCCATATTTGACATTTCTACCCCAAGATGGAATAGGCACAAAAGATGAGCACACACAAAAGCTTATGACTGTAATCAAAGAGGTAATGATTTAGTCAAAAGAATTTCAGCTCCATTTAAATTCTACCTACATAAAGGAGTTTAATGATGAAAATCTGGCTCTATAGTTAGAAAAGTATCTAAACCTGGTATTTTCAAAAGACTGTATGTTTAGTGATTCTTTCTAGTTCAAATTATATTTCAGTGATTTTAATGAAGAATTGTGAAAGGAAATAAAATTTCCTTTAAGTGTTTTTGTACAAAAACTTCCCATACAAAAAGTATATAATGAGAGATGATACCCATAGTAAAGCTAGAGCATTGATGAATTTTGGATATTTATTACAAACACATTATTCAAAATACTCTATATTCATAAGCCATACCCACTGTTTGACATCATTGGTCACAGAAGTCCAATAGTAACTGGATTCCACTAGAGTAAGTGTTCTGGATATGCCATGATGGGCTCCAGTGTCATTTTCATGGCATTCTCTTAAGACTTTCTTTTTATCTTCTTCTGAAACAATTACCAAACGATTTTGTTTTCTGTCTTTTCCAACATAAAACAGCTTTTTTTCTGAAATAAATGATACCAAAAAAGAGAATTACAATTTTTAGAGATCTCTATAGTTTTAAGATAATCATGGCTTCATCTTCAAACCATGAGGTTTTTGTTTTAATTTTTTTTCAAAACCTTTCTCCTCCTAAAACAAAATATTTATTTTCAATGATACTACCATACAATTTGAAAGGTCCTTGGCCATTACATATACTAGATGTCTAGGAGGAGCGCTAGTTGCTATAATTTTCTAATTATCAATTCTAGTAGAGTAGATTTGTTCACCAAAGCACATAATATTGCAGGAATATGAAATTATCTTTGTTGAGCATCCAAACTGAAAAAATACTTGCAGGTGTCTCCTAAAAATGGCATGAATTAGCAAATGAATTTTAGACAAATAGGCAACTTCCTGGAACAGAATTCAAAATAGTATTTCATCATACAGTTGCATTTTTGTAAGTAAAAGCCTGTCTCACAGTTTTTCTGGATTGAGTTAGAACTGGGAATGATAGGGTGGGAAAGTGGGAGAACATTAATCCTCAAAATAGTTCTTTGTTTTCCTCAGAGGATATCAGAGAAGAATCTGCAGCAGGGAAGAAACCAAGGAAAGAAAAGAATCCCCATTTCTCCAATGTGGGTGTGGTAGCTATTCAAACTCCACAATATGCCATTAAGCTACTAATAAACCTAAGCACATGCTAAGTGGAACATTCCTTACCTGATTAGATATAAGCAACTTGAGGGTGGAACCTGGTCTATCTTATTCACCAAAGTATCCCCAAGGCCTAAAATGTGGTTGGCAGATAGTAGAGACTCATATTTTTTGCATAAATGAATAAATAAATGAATGAGTGAATCCTCACTTTAGTCTAAGCAGTAATGGATTTAGGCAAACCATCTTCAACCTGTGGGAATTATTGGGATCAATATACATAGGGAGAAATGAGGAGGCATTTATTTTTCTTACAATTTTCTTGTCCTGCTTTGGGGAAAACCTAATGCTGTACCTATAGGCAAAACTCCCATTAATATCACCATCATTCATTTAGTCATCTATTTCTTTTTTCTTTGCAGGAGGGGGAGAAGGGGGTGGGGATTACCATAACCTTTGAATATAAATAGTCTACTGCCTTACACATATTTAATTCATTCAGGAGAGGAGACTTGGGGTCCAAAAAGGAATATAATCTGGAGAATATTTAATGGGAGTGGGAGTGGGGAAACTATAGAAATATAGCTAAGTCCTTTCATTTTTCACTTTAATAAACCAATGAGTTTTGTCAACATTTTCACATGAAGCATAAAATCAGTTCCTCATTGAAAGTGGCATCAATGCTTGAAAGTGTACCATTACGTTAGAAACCACCTGAGTCAGCAAAAGCAGAATTTAATTTTGTTAAGTATTGTGTTTTCTTTTATGGTGTCTTTTTTCGGCCTATGATTTACTCTGCCCTTTAAATGCTTACTGGCCTTCAGATAGCTTCAGTGAGATTTCTATTTGTTTTTGACTGGGTGGCATCATCAACTTAACTAGTAATTGTTAAACAACACTAATTATTGGAGAAAATTTCAGACTCCAAAAAACACATGTGCAGAAGCATCTATATTAACCCCATACTCCAGGTTTAGCATAATAATTTTACCTTTGAAGACAAATTTTTTTGCTGCTCTTCTTATGCCACTTCTCTCACTTGGCAATGTAGTGGGATGATATTCACCAGTTCGTTTATAATATGCAATCTGTTTAAGATGAAGGTCACCATTTTTTCCGCTACGGACCATTGTTAACCTAGGGAAAGGTATTTAAAGATATAATTTAAGTGAAAAGCTAATTTAGTTGCTATTTCAGTTCAGGCTTCTGTCATGTTTCTGCTTATAAATGAATTTAGCTTTCCCATAACATTATCTATGAGAAAGATAATCGCAGTACAAAAAGGAATAGAGTGATGTATATGAACTAAAATATTCAAATGCTATTTTGAGATACATCATGACAAATTATCTTGTCTCTTTCCATGTGATAAGTGCTGAAAATTTTCCGTGAACTGGGGAAAAAAAAGGAAATGATCAAATACACTTCAAAAAGTCTTGTTTAAAGTCTCTCTTACTGTCATCAACTGCAATGTTACTTAAATAAGATAGTCCTGTTATGTGACATTTAAATAAATGAGAATAGGTTATAAGGGAGAAAATATAGTTTTATATTACTTCTAAATACATTCATGGTCATTGCAAAATGGAAAAGAAAACTATTCAAATCATATATGAGAAAGATATATTTTAAAATGTTCAAATGACAGAAGATATTTATCTATGCCAGATCTCAAACCCTTCCTAACTATATATGTCCTGCTCTTTCTTGAACAGAAATGATTTTTGGTCTTGCGTATACTTTATATTATAAAGAATAATCTGGCTTGGAAAAAAAAAAATCCTATTCTCTATTTTAGACCCTAAATAATAAGGGAAACATTAAAAAGATAAAACTTTCCTTTCATATTTTCAGTTGAAAGTAACTATTCCATGCTGGTTATTTTTAGGTTGCCATCACGCCTACCCATCCCGATCCATTTTTTAGCCTTTTTCTCCCTGCTGCTATGCCTATGAGATTGACCCTTACAGACTATACTTACAGTGGCAAAGCAAAACACAGGAGAAGAAAGAGGTCAGGATATCAAGGTATTTATTGCCCTGTTCCTTTCTTGGTTTAAGCTGCAACCCTCTACACAACTACAGTCCCTGTCACTCACCCACTACTACCACCACCGCCACTGCAACTTTCCTGCCTCTAGTTCTCACTGGAATTCTGTAATATAATTTCTTCTCCTTGCTCCTGCAGCTGGAGAGGTGCTAACTATTTCCAGAGGTTGCTAATCTCCAGGTGACTGGTTGATTTCTTTTGATCCTGTGTCCAGATGAATGTCAACAGTTTCTTCATTAAGTTTTTTTTTAAATTCCAGCAAAGTATGTCTTCTGTTTCCTGCGGGAGCTCTGGATATTTTAAATGCTTAAAATTTTGAAATTCTAAAAGCAATTATAGGTATTTACCTACCACTAAAATATCTATGAATGAGACTAAAATATATTACTGCAGAGAATGTTAGCACAAAGAACAAAAGACTGGGCCTATGAACCATAGCTTAAGTCAGCCTATTAAGTCTCTTCCTGTGATACAGCTCTTTGTATGCTCAATAATCATCTTTCTAATATGTTCATAACTTTCAGTGAGGATGCCACTGTATTTCTAACCATTCAATCTTATATTAGCATAAAGTATAAACCTTTAAAAGCAAAGGTTCTGCAGTGCTAATACAGTCCTATGATAACCTAAGATAACCTAAGTATCTAAGGTTCACTGCCACTCTAAAGTATTATATAACCATTAATTTGTTCTAATTTAAATACATTTTCAGTTAAATGTTAAATATATGAATTATTCATTTTATCATCTATGGCTGTACTGCAAAAAACAAATGTAGCTTATTAGTTTCTAAAAACTTCTAAAAATGAATGGACCAAAAAATGAATGGATCAGATTTTAAGACTTAGTATAAAGAAAGCTATAATAAATATGACACTGTAACGAAAGGAAAATAAATTACTGGAACAGAACAGGAAGTCCAGAATTAGATCCACATATATTCAGTTCAATGGCGGAAAAGATGATCTTCTCAATAAATGATGCTGGAGCAATTGGATATCTGCATAGGAAAAAAGGAACCTTAACCACCTACCTCACAATTTCCACAAGAATTAATTCCAGATAAATCATTAACCTAAATGTGAAAGGTAAACTACAAAGCCTCTTGAAGAAAACAAGAAAATATCCTCAAATCTTTGGGATAGGCCAAAGATTTTTTAAACAGGACACAAAGAAAAACTACCCACAGAAGACAAAAACAAATAAACCAAAAACAAATTGGACTTCATCACAATCAAAACCTTCTGTTCATCAAAAGACAGCATTAAGAAGGTGAAACAGTTTACCACAAACTGAGTAAAGATATCTAAGAAAGGACTCACCTCCAGCAAACATAAAGAACTTCAACAAATCAAAAAGAAAAGGACAAAATCCACTTTTAAAACTGGGAAAATATCTTACATGGCACTTCATAAAAGAGAATATCCAAACACATACACACACACACAATAAGAAATAGAAAGAAAGAGAGAGAAAGAGAGAGAGAGAGAGAGGGAGGGAGGGAGGAAAAAAAAAGATGACAATTTAAATGGCCAAAAAGCAAGTGCTCCACATGAACATAAATGTTCCTCAGGGCCATGGAAATTAAAACCACAATGATTTATAACTACATACCACCAGAAAAGCTAAAATTAAAACATGGACAACACCAAGAGTTGGTGAGGACACAGAGCAACTGCGACTCTCATTCGTTGCTAGGGGGAATGTAAAATGCTATCTATATATTCATATACTGTTACTAGGAATGTAAAATGCTGTAGCCACTTTGGAAAACAGTTTCTTCCAAAACTAAACACATATCTATCCTAAAGACTTGACAATTCTAAGTTTATAACCAAGAGAAGAGAGTATATGACTACCAAAGTTTGTGTACAAAAATGTTCATAGCAGTTTTACAGTCAAATTAATCCCAAACTGGAAAGAGTAAAGGAATCATGAAATCTTGTACACTCAGTCCTTGTCCTGTAGCTACTTCTATTGTTCCCCAGGTCCATATTGCTCTAGATCAGTGCTTTACAAACTATCTGTGAAGTACTAGTCCCCTCCCACCAATATGTCACATAAGACCCCTTGATGCCTTTACTTTCATGTTATCCTCACTACAGTTCCTGTGCCAAAGGATTCTGTGGCAAAGCTCCACCCTTGATAAATTTTCAATAAGGCTTGTATGGTTTCAAGAGGAGAATAAGGACTAAGTCTGTCTACCTATTTATTTGTCTGCCATTCTAGCTCTGTATTAACCTTTTCAACTCTTAAAAAAAAAAAAATCCTTTTTCTTTGCATCCTAATTTCATCTCAAGGATAGGATGACATAAGCTTTTCCAAGCCCAAAAGACAGGGACCTACCCCCTTCTCAGTTTAGGTTAGATTACTATTGTCTCTATTCTGTGAAGTTTGGAATTAATATACTATGTATAATACCACATTATAGTATTACCTTAATGGCTCTTAGGACTATCAATGTTCTAAATCATTTAAAAGAAATTCTGGAAAAATCTGCTAGCCAGATGAGAGCATGGTATCTGTGGGAAGATGAGGTTTACAAAAGGAAGGTAAAATCCCTTTCAGAGCAGAATAAAAGTTGCAAAACTTTCAGAAGGGCCTTAAAAGGAAAAAGGGAGACGCTTTCTCAGGCCTGTAAAAAGCTCAGAGAAGCAAATGATCAACCTTTCATACCTTAGAGGAAGTAAATGCCCCAGAACATGAAAGAAGTGGGGCTTATAAACTAATGGGAAAAAAACTGGCCATTGGAAAAATGAGTGTCTGCTTAAGCCATAGTGGCCTCCAAATATTGCTTAAAAACCCCTCTGTTCCTTGAGATGGTCGTTGTCCATCATCATCTCATTGGATGTCCTGGGTGAGTCCAATGAACTGGAGAATAGGTGATGCAAATCTGTTGAGATTCAGGGCCCAACTGGTACATGGACAGCCCAAAGATTTAAGTCTCTTGGACATACACCTATCAACTCCAGTACTAACTGAAGTTCAAACTGAAGGAGCAAAAGAGCCATATGTAGGGAAACCACAAGTGAGTCCAATTCTGTCACACTGGGGAGCATAAATTCCAAAGTAGGGCCCACTGGCAGGGCGCCAAACTCCTGAGCTATCTGCCCTGCCTATAGTGTCTGGATGTCTCCAGAGGCCTCAGGAGCCCTGCTATATGAGGCAATATTTACTCTGGCAGTCAATGAGATCCTGCTGAGATGTGCATTAAGTGTAACTTCTGCAATGACCTCTCAACTCACTTTGAAGTCTCTTAACCATATAAACTCATTTGTCTTTACCCTTTCCCCCTTTTGGTCAAGGTCTTTTTTCCAGTTGCATTGCTAGTTGGTGCTTGGTAGTAATCCCTCAGTGCCAGGGAGGCTCATCCCCAGGAGCCATGTCCCACACTGGGGGGAAGGTAATGCATTTATATGGTGAGTTTGGCTTAGAGAGAGGTCACATTTGAGCAACAAGGAGGCTCTCAGGAGGTAACTCTTAGGCACCTTATAATCCTAGGCTAAGTTTCAATTTCAAAAGTAAAGGTTCATAAGTACAGTCATCACTATTAAGGGCCTATCAGTGACTCCGTCCTCCTTCACTAGTCACTGCCCCTATAGTCAGGGGATTCTTGCTGTCCCATTAGAGATTGTGACAAAGCTCCCCAGGATGGGAATTCGATATTCTTTTGGTTGTGTGAAATTCCTCCCACTGTGACAATGCACCACAAACACTTGAACACATTCATATGCCTTATAGGTATGGCTCAGGTGAACCTCCTTCCATGCATTCCCCATCTCTGACACCCCATACCAATGATCCCCCCCTGCCACAGTTGTAACCTTCTGTGATCCAAAACTTCTTCAAAATTGAAGCCAACAAAATAACCAAATACAATTAATAGGAAAATGATGTAATAATGATAGTTTTTAAAATAACTAGTAAAATACAAAATTTTTTTTAAAAGTTTGAAATGATAGAAAAATAAAAATATATAAGAATAAATTTTTTTTATATTGTGTCTTTCATCACTGTAAGATGTTGTCTTGTATGTACGGTGACATTTTCTCCCGTTTATTTCCCCAGTGTCTTATTTTTTTCATTCTGTCTTCAAAGAAGCTTTAAGTTACAGAAAAGTCATGTACAGAATATACTTGATTCCCATATACCCAACATCCTCCCCCTTTTGCCCTTTCCCTTATTAATAACATATTACATGTGAAAGGTACATTTGTCACAACTGATGTACAAATATTGAAACATTGCTGTTAACCATGGTCAATGATTTACATTATGGTTTACATTTTGGACTGTACACCTTTACAGATTTTGATGAAGTTTAACGTCGTTTGTATCCATCATTGCAAGATCATGTAGAACAATTCCATTGCCCCAAAAATGCTCCATGTTCCATCTATGCTATTCCTCCCTTCCCCTCCCCTCTGGACCCATGGTAACCACCAAAATTAACTCACTGAAGGACAAGATTCATAGCTCCAAGTTCCCAGTTGGAAATGGGATACCAGAAAATCTTTTTTCAAATTTCTTAACATAAGCAACATATGAGTGCATTCAACTATCTGAGCCATTAGAATAGTTTTGACAGTCTGACCTAAAATAAATGCAGACTCCACCTCAGAAAGTCTATTTACTGAAATTAACTTTTCCACTTGCAAATCTCTAACTTTTCAATAATTAAAAATAAATCAAAATGGAGTAAATGCTCTCCTCAGAGTAAGCCTATAGTACAAAGGGTCAAAGGATAGAGGAATTATTTGTGCTTTATTTGTAGCCTTAGTGTAGCAATGGATATTGAATAGATGCTTCAATTTAAATATGTAAAACCATAAGAAGCTCCTTTAACTTGTTATCTCTCTTACAGATGATGGGATTTATCTTTAGAAAAAAAAAAAAAAAACTTGGGGTGCCACAAATGCATTTTAAGTTTATTTAATGAAAAACTATTCAGATATCTCATAATCTGTTAAATTGTGTTTGGAAAGATACTCTACAAATAATCAAAAAACATGACATGTGATGAGTGTATGTTTGATTATTCTAATTGAGTGCAATTTGTTTTTAGTAAAAAAGACAGGGTGACAATGAATATCTGTGTAAGCAACTAAAAATTTTGTAAGATAATCCGTTTTTAAACCAAGAAATTTTTTCCTAGCAGTTTTAAGCTCAAATAAGAAACACATTTCCACTGACAGGTACAAGTCATAGAATTAAGAAAGTGAAAGAAGTTCATGCCTGAGGGAAATATCTCAATACAAAAAAAACCCCTAAAAGGTCTCAGTGTAAAATACAGCCTAGCAGGAAGAATAAAAGTTGAGGTGTGGGAGGTGGGGGGGAGGGAGTAGAGGGAATCTCTGTTTTCTTTGATCAGGCTCATTTTTGGAACTGCACATTTTTTCCCCCTCAAAAATTATGTACTCCAAATTTGGGAGTTTGTATTAACTTAATTTAAAATTTCAACATTAGAAATATGTGATAAAATTAAGGTAGAAGATGTACTGCTTGTCTTAATTTTAAAGATTATAATTTTGTGTTGCATCAGTAGTAGTAACAACAGTGACTACAGAATGTGAAACTGGGAATTTGGGAAAAGGCATGTTTGATTCCCCATAAGAATTTGGATTTATGCACTAAAGCTAGCTTAAGTTTTACTTAAATGTGATATAAAACATAGAATTCCACTGAAATATACTGCATCCGAAATGGTTAAAGTGGTGTCTTTTAATAAATGCTTTCCAATTCAGAAAATCTAGATATTTTATGGCTCTTTAGAAAGATTCCCATTTAAATTTACTGAGCATAAAGGTGTAATATCTGAAGCATTTTCTATTTTTTTAATGTGAACTTTTTATTAAAGTATAACATATATACAAGGCACACATATAAAAAATATACAACAATGAATTTTCAGTTAGAATACCTTTGTAAGAAAATAACTAGAATCCTACAAGTTCCCTCCCCCTCTCAACCTGTCCTTAACTCTCCCCTCCCCCAAACAAAAACAAGCCCACTATTCTAACTCTTAACAGCATAGATTAATTTTGGCCATTAAAAATGTTTAATATTGATGGAATCATATACTTTGTAATTTTTTGCAACTAGTTTTTTTTTCTTAACCTTCTTTTGTGAAATTCATATATGTAGTAGCATGTAGTTGTAACTTGCTCATTTTCATTGCTGTATAACATTCCATTGGAAGAATATACCATAATTTTTTATTTTTTATTTTTTTTATTTTTTTACCATAATTTATTTATCGATTCTACTGTTCATGTTCATTTGAGTGGTTTCTAGTTTGGAGCTGTTATGAATAATGCTGTTATGAACATTCTTGTAATTCAGTGATACTCAAACTTTAACGTGCTTATAATAATCATCCGAGGAATTTACTAAAAATTCGTATTCCTGGATGCCAACCTTAAGACATTCTGATTCAATAAATATAAAATTATATATACATAAATACAAAATTATTTGTGTATATACACATACATTCAAAATTCTGAATTTTAAAGTTTTCAGAGGAAACTTTAAAAGCCTTTAAAAGTTTTACACGAATTGTTCTTTGCTGATCATATAGAGTGCTCACTGGTACTGGGTGAAGCACAGTGAGGATCATTTGAATCATAAACATATAGCATGATATATTAGTAAGGGAATGTTGTACATCATAAAACAAAGAGCTTGTAGCTTAGAAAAGGAAGCAATTTAAATCAGAATAGGCTTTGACAGAATTAAAAATATACTGAATATATGAAAATATGTAGTTCTGATATTATTAGAAATTAATAATGAGAGGTATGATTGGTTTCTTCAGCCAAAAATCATGCTATCAATCTAGAATTTCTAACTATGTATTGACATCACTATACATGTACCAGATTATAGTGAAATGAAACCACCATACAGAATTTTAGAGACTGAACTCTTTGAGGCTTTTTGCTTGTTTTTCCTCAACTTCCTCTTCTTCTAAGGACACCAATTGCATGTTGCATTGTATTAGGGCCACCCTAATGCAATTTGGCCTTAACTAATCATACCTTCAAAGACCCTATTTCCAAATAAGTCTACATTTACAGGACCAACGGTTAGGACTGGAAAGTATCTTTTTGGCGGACACAATTGAATCTATAATGTCCTTTCACAGGTGTGTTATTCTCATCTTATTTTTATAAGGGCTGTCAGTTTTCATGGCTCTATAAAGAACAGAACATTTAAACAGATGATTATTTGCTTTACATATACAGCTTGAAACTTATTTAGACTATCAATCTTCCCTAGCATATTTTTATTTTCCAAATGATTTACTTGACAGAATAGACACTATCAGACTGCTTCTGGGCATTGCCACAGCCTACCAATGACTAGCTTGGCCTCTACAATGTGGCAGAACACATAAGCTTTACAGCTTTTTCTCTCAATAATCTCCTCTATGTAACTATGGTCCCATTCCAACCATTCCCTGGACCTTGGTTTGCATCATCATTTTTTTCTGTGATGGCCTATTTTTCAAGTTCTACCTGATCAAGTCTAATTCATCCTTCAAAATAAAGCTCTAGCTCCTTAGTGAAACAAGCCCTCCATTATCTCTGAATTATAAGTGATCTTTACTTCTCTTGAACTCCCTTATAAACCTATTGTGGAACTTCCCATATTTTATCTTCTATTAGAGTCAGTTGTTTGACTATTCATCCATATAATCTTTTGTTTGCTCATTCATTTACCAAGTCTTTATAGGTTCTAGGTGATGGGAATAAAAAGTTAAACAATGAAATCCCTGTCCTCAAGGAGCTTATAGTCTAATGACGGAGAGACAAGTATATCAGCATTTTTATCATACAGAAAGGTATTATGACAAAAGTATGCAAAGAATGCTATAAAAAGCAGATTTGTAGAGACTCAGATTCACTTATGGAGGGAGGTAAAGCATCTTGGATGAGGTAAAAGCTTGAACTTCATTTCACTACCATTGCCTGTATTAAGACTCATAGCCGACCTTGCTTCCCCAGCCTCTGGCATAGTGCCTCTCCTTACTGCAGCTACAGATGTCATCCTGAAACACCAACCTTTTCACAACACTCACCTACCGTATTGAAGCTATTGCCTTCCTGATGATACCTAAACTCTTCAGTCAATATACAAGGTTTTTCTTTACTAACCTCTTCAGCCTTTATGCTTATATCTTGACATAATATTTCAAACTCTAAGCACTACTTACACAACAAATCACCATATTTCTTCAAGTATTCCATGCAGTGTGCTCACATCTTTTCATTGATACTTTTGCCTAGAATAGACCTCATTTCTATCTCCCCAAAAGCCACTTATTTTTCAAAACTCAGGCTAGATGCTATTTCCTACAGCATGCCTTTTCTGACCACCCTCACCTGTGATAACATGAATTTTGAAGAACACATAAGAGTTTTAAGATTAGATTTCTATTCTACAACGTCCATTTTGCAGTAATATGGAAGAGAGATTGAGGTGGAGGTGGGAGGATCAATATAGATCAGCTAGAGTACTACTGAATAATTAAGGCAAGAAATGATGAAGTTCTGAGTTAAAGCACTGTAAGTGGAAATGGAATTTTATAAGAAATGTAACTGACTGGAGGTATGGAATGGATCACTTCTGGAGTTCTGGTTTAGCAGAAATGCTGAGTATTGAATATGTTGTGTTCCACTGATGGATGAACTTGTATGGTAGTTGAAATTAAGGCAATAGAAGAAAGGTAACATGGAAAGTGTACAGAGTAAGAAGACTGGACCAAGCAACTATGTCCCAATGACTTAAATATTTAAGTCCTATAAACTTAGTAGGCAACTTGAAAAACATAATACATATAAGTAGAAAGAAATAATTACATTTTGATTTCATTCTTAAATAACCATGATTGCTTACTAATTGCATGAGTCCCCTGTTGGTCACTGCACTTCTTAAACCTTGGAATCAGATTGGACACTGCCACCCTCATTTCCTCTTCCACACTGATTTTCATGTAGTACTTGTTTTATTACCACAACCACCAAAAACAAAACAAAACAAAACAAAAAACAGTTTTGCAAAGATACAAACTAAAGGAATGTATGTAAGCTAATGCAGAAACTGTAAACTACCTCAAGGTAGCAGCCCATACAGTGTCTGAAAGATGTTGCATATTGCTGTTTTCATTGACAATTAAAAATATCCCACAGAGAGAACAAGCAGCTGAGCCCGGAGAGAATCAAGCCCCGGGGAAAGAGACAAAGCCTAGAGAGCCTTAAGAGTTAGAGGAAGGCTGAATGTTGGCAGCCATCTTGCTCCAACACATGGCAATAGACTTTGGTGAGAGAAGTAACTTATGCTTCATGGCCTGTTATCTGTAAGCTTCTACCCCAAATAAATACCCTTTATAAAAACCAAGTGATTTCTGGTATTTTGCATCAGCACCCCCTTGGCTGACTAATACACCATACACTGCACATAGAAAAATAAGATTTTGACTCAAGAACGCACAGAATATAGCACTTCATGAAAGGGCCCAGAGACCACGATTCAACCTTTATTTCCCAGATAAGGAAAAAAAAAAACTCCAAATGGTTAATTTATATAGAAATCAACTGGTTAAGTATAACAGTCAACAATCGAAGTTCTTTCTTTCTGAAAAACAAACACAAAACAAAACAAAAAACACATAGAAAAATCCCACACAAGTGTCTGTGTAAAATGTAGAAAACTGGAAAAAGATTCACTCCCACCCTAACAACAAGAAGCTGGATAAACTCACTAAGATGTCAATTCTTCCCAAATTGATTTATAGATTCAATATAATCCTGATAAGCTTTTTTTGTAGAAATCAACAGGTTGATACTAAATTTTATACTGAAAACCAAAGGACTTAGATGAGTCAAAACAACTTTGAAAAACAAGAACACAGCTGAAGAATTCATATTACTTCAGTTCAATACTCTTATAATGACAGGAGTAATCAAGATAACCATAGATGTATGGAATAGAAGAGAGTGTCCAGGAATAGAGCCTCATAGATATGGTAAATTGATTTTCAACAAAGGTGCCAAGGTAAGTCAATGGAGAAGGGACAATCTTTTCAACAAACGATGCTGAACAGGTGAACATCCATATGTAAAACCATGAACCTCAACTCAAACCTTGTACCATAAGTAAAAATTTAACTCACAATGGATCGTAGACATAAATGTAAAACCTAAAACTATAAAGCTTCTAGACAACAACAAAGAACAAAATTTTTGTGAGCTTAGGTTAGGCCAATATTTCCTGGATAGGAAACAACCATTCATAAAAGAAAAAATTAAAACTTCTGCTCTTTTAAAGGTAAAAAAAAATGAAAAAAGAAATCACAGAGTAGGAGAAAATATGTGCAGTACACATGTATGATAAAGAACTTGTATGTAGAACTCATAAAGAACCCTCGAAATTCACTAAGAAAACAAACAATTTTAAAAAAACAAGTAAAAGATTTGTACACCCTTAAGCAAAGAAGATATATGGCTGGCAAATACATGAAAAGATGTTCAATATCCTTAGAGTTTAGGAAAATGCAAATAAAAATTACAGTGATACCACTACTCAAGGCAAAAAGACAAAAACAAGACCATACTATACTTGACAATACCAGGTACTACCAAGGTTGTAGAGCGCTGCTGTAGAGAATGCAAAATGGTGTAAATACGTTGGAAAACAGTTTGGCAATTTCTTATAAAATTAAACATAAAATTATCATGTGGTCCAGCAATCCCATACATATGTGAAATATATGTCCACAGAAAAACCTGAACATGAATGTTTCTAGAAGCTTTATATATAATAGACAAAACCTGAAAACAATCCAAATGTTCATCAACTGGTGAATGGATAAATTGTGGCAGATTCATGCAGTAGATTACTACTCAGCATTGATATAGAACAAACTAGGAATACACTGAACAAATGAATGAATCTCAGTTACTATGCTAAGTGAAAGAAGTCAGGCACAAAAGGGTCATATTTATATGACACAAAAAGTCATATTTATATGACATCTAGAAAAGTCAAAAACTATAGGGGGCCCAGAAACAGTGTAAGATTAGGCACTGCCTAGGTTAGAGGTGACTACCATAGGGCTTGAGGGAACATTTTTAAGTGATGGAAATATTCTATACCTTAATTATAGTGGTGCTCACAAATTTATATATATTTGTCAAAATGCCTTCAAGTGTACATTTAAAATGTCTAAATTTGATGGACGTAAATTTTACCTAAGACTGACTTAAAAAATGCAACATTAAAAAAATTCCCACATAGCTATATAATTTGGCTTTCAAAGCAATTTTAAAAAATAACTGCAAAAACATTTATACATTATTGTGATGACTCTCACAACTATCCTATTAAGTACATGTTAGTACATCCATTTTATAGGTAAGAAAATAGAGGTTCACAGAGCTTGACTAATTTAGTCAAGACAATACAATTAGTGAGTGCATGAGCTAATATTTGAACCTTGGTCTGTCTTGCTCCAAATTTCATTTTAGTTTTGCTTCCCTGATATAGTAATAACTGAACTACTTGTCATCCTCAGCTTTCATAATAGTTGGTCAGGTCTCTCTGCTAAGACAACTTACGAAGTGGATTTGTAATAAACACTTTTAATTGGAAAAGTCTTTTTCATTTTTTGTGTTTACAATGTTTAATATAGTGTTTTGCACATAGTGGACATTCAACTATATGTGAGGAAAGGTAGCAATGAATAACAAAATAGCAAATATTCCAACGATAACTTATATTTCACTTCAGAAAACATTATTTCACTTGTAAATATATATGGCTTTACAATTAGGGTGCATTTAAAAAAGCATGGAATTTTGGAGTCAGAATTTCTGGCATGATGCTTACTTAAGTCTCAGTATCTATGTTTGGAAAAAGGAGGATTCTCCTTTTTCAATTATGAGAACCAATGATATAATGGATTTGAAAAGTCCTTTGCAAATAGTAAGGCAATATATAATTACTCTTATAATTAAGTATTATCATCCATATCAGGTTGTTTAAAGTAACAAAGAACTCTCTTTTCTCAAAATCTTTAACTACAAGGAAAAATATTTTTAAATATTTTTTCATTAACTGATTAACGCTTTATAGTGATATTTACTCATAATGTTTTACTGCTACATGGAAACCCAGAAGACTCAGGATTTGTATACTTTATGAGTTTATATAGTCTAGTGCAATTCACAAGCTTGTGGCCCTGAGAGTAGAGAGAGAGATAAAAGAAATATAAAATGCATCAGAAAGAAAAATCAGTTCACAAAAGCCATGGTCTTTTAGATAGATGGATAAAAATGTTGCTGCTGATAATATTTGCTATTTAGTCACAGGCATAGCTTAAAGGCCAACAGTTCTTTTTAAACTGTATTCACTGTTGGTCCCCAGAAAATGTTCAGGTGGTAGTTAATATGAGAAAATGGATTTCAGCTTTTGACATTTAGAATTTTTAAGTTACAATATTCAGAACAAGGATAAAAAAAAAAAAATCTAGATCCAAAGATTATAAAGCAAAGGTATCGCTTCCAAGAGAGAATTAAGTGGTATGTGTTGTATAAATGAAGATTATTTTAGGTCTTCTTTGGACATACATGCTCATATTTTCATGAATATTTGTTAAGTAATTTACTATTTATCAAAACACATAAGAATTAGAAAAGGCAGAGAAGATAGCTGATTACAGCCTCCGTTTTTGGAAGTGAAATGCCAGGGTCATATTTGATTAAGCTTTTTATGCTATTATCTCTGTGCAACATAAAATCAACAAATACCTGCGTAAAGCTTATTGCCCAATTTCTTTAGTATTTTTACCTGTGTGAGCAAAAAAGTAAGGCAGTTAAGTATTATTTTAAATAAAATTAGGATTTGACTGTTTCACCAAGTCAAAAACCATTAAGGTTAACAATTTAAGCTGCTTCTTTTAAAAGTTATGGAAATATACATGTTTCCCAACTTAAAACTTTAAGCCTGTAATATTTCACTAAGCACGTTAACTTGGGATCAGAATTCTGACTTTTAAATTATTCGATTTTAATCTTTTAAAAAAATGACACAATTTTTTGTAATGCTAGACTGGGGAAATCTAAATACACCAAACACTTCTCTAGAATATGCTTCACTTTATCATGTACATTTGTTTAACAAAAATGGCTTCGTCTACCATTATGCAAACACATGAAACCACATGTGATATGTGAATTTCTATTTTGAAAACTACTTTTCTACTTTGGCTATAAAATGCCTATTTAAGGGAACCACAGTGATAAGTGAATTCCTTTAAAAAATACATGATATGCTTTCCTCTTGAACTTCAGTTTCTCCCCGCACAGGAGATTTTTTGGGGAAAAAGTAATATCCCAAACTAAATGACAACTATGAGAAAATAACGGGATAATTCTTTAAGAAAAATGCCGCTCTCAACTTTTGAACTTGCTCTAGCGTTGGGAGTATCGGACAGTATTTTAACTGTGAGAAAGCAATTCAGGAGCGTTTCAGCGGCTCGTTAACTCATTCTTGAGTACAAGGTCCAACTACACATTGCACAAGCAGGAAAAGGAACATTTACTAAAACTCCGTAACACCGAGAAGGCACCTCCAAGGCCAGGCAATAGAACTCGCCCCTTCTCAACTCAGCTCGCGCAGGACGTCGCAACGCCCAAAGCCCTCCTGCCCCAAGGGCGCCTGCGCAATGTCCACAGCGTCAACTAAACTTTGTCCAGTAGCAGGGAATGGTTTTGAAATTATCGAGACACGTCTTACGTTAAAATTCAGTAGGTATGACAAAGCACACCAGAACGACCACTCACCGAGGTGGTCCTAAACGCAAACGACAGGATTTAAGCTTCCTCTAGCGACTTATCTGGTGCTGCCGGAAGCGGAACTACCCGTGTCGTTTAGGGAGCGTGCTTATGCGTGCTGTGGAGCCTCCTTTAAAGATTTGGCTCTTGCCGGAAATCGTTCCGTCCGGTGGCATTTCTGCGTGAGACCCGAGGCTGGCGAGGAAGAGGCGTGGCCGAGATTCATGAGGTAAAGTAGTGCTCGAGATAACTCTTGTGGGTCTCTTGAGCGGCTGCTGAAGAAGGCAGATCCACGAACGCACCAAATAGCTAGAGTCTCTGGATGAACCTCTTTTGCTCCTTACACTACCTGTAATAAAAGGGAAACCGAGACCTGAATGGACTTGGTCATCTCCAGCAGCTTGCGTGACGACCGCAGCCGTGGCAGGTGAGGGCACCGAGACCGGAGGAGAACCGGGGATGCGGAACCGAGTCTTCCGAAGGCTGCGGCCACTGTTGGGCAGTTGTTTTTCTCCTGTTTCGCTCTGCGGAGCCTAGACGCGAGCTCCTCGGAAGGGCATGTGCCTTGCGAACGGCAGCGTGGGCGTAGAGGACTAACTGAAACCCAGAAAGCGCCTTTGGTGTCTTGATTTCCATTGCTTTTTCCCTTCCCCCTCCCTATTGTTTCCCTTTTTCATTTATTGCGTTTGGGAAGCCAGATCTTTCAACTCAGCTAAAAGGAATAACTGTTGGGCTGGTACTCCAGGCTGCCGTCTTTCTCCACCAAAGTGGGCATCCTTGAATTTGGGGACTGCTGTGGGATGGCTACTTTAATTTTCATACCCTAATCTTCATCCCTCAGCTTGTCGCCGCTTTCACTCCCATTTCAAAAGAACAAAAAAATCCTAGTAAGGACGGAGGCAGCAGGTTACTGCCGTACCTCATCTGTTGGGGGAGGGTGTTGCATCCTCGCGCACTTTGAGGCACAGAAGGATCAAAGGTGGTGACCGGCTCTATCTCATTCATTAGATTCTCCACCGCCTCCTGGGAATTTGCCACCCTTGGAGTCCTATGGGTAGTAGTTTTGCTTTATCGTGCTGGAAATCTTCGCTGGTGGAAGTAGGAAGCATAGCCGACTTCGCACCTAGAATCTTGCTACACCGGGGCAAGGTTTTGTTTGCTATTGAAAATTCTTCAATTAAATATCCAATTTTTGCTTCAAGCAGATAAAGTAATAACTATTCCTGTCAGTAACTGAGTCCTTACATGTGCCAAGTGCTTCACATATTTTCTCACTCTTCTCAATTCCATGAGGTTTAATTTTTGGGAGGTAGAACTGAGGTTTAGAGAGGTTAACTAACTCGCTCTAGGTTATTCTACTAGTAAATGACTGAAACTGTATTAAGAAACCAGAACTGCCTCACTCCTTAACTTGTTTTTAACTATTAACACTACTATTATGCTTCCTCAATTCTAATTTCTTCACTAATATTTTCAATGGCTGAATATTCATTCATTAAAAAATATTTCTGTGCGTACTTATGAGTTTGACAAAAGACAGGCATGATCCTTGTCTTCATAAAGCTTCAGAATTCTAGGTGGGCTCCTGAGGGAACCTATAGAAAGAACTATAATGATGGCTTGGAAAGATTTTAAGTTGAAGTAAGGGAGGCTATGAATAGTAAGTGGAACTGACTGGTGGATGATCCAAGGTGTATGAAGAAGATGACTGTTTATCCGAGGTAGTAGTGGTCTTGAGTCTCAAGCATTGTGGTAAGACTGGAAAAAATGTGATGAGATCTCCAGCAGCAGTGGCAAAGAGGAGTTTCTGTGGCTTCATTAAATGGGAAATTAGGTACATTCTAAATTGAATTGTTTGTATTTCTTTGCTAACCCAGTTTAGATCAGAAATCTTTCTTAATTATAGTAACAGCTAACAAAATAACAGCTAGCATTTACTGAGTATTTACCACATGCTTTTGCTATGCTACAGGCATTGCCAAATAATCTTCAAAACAAGAGAGATTGATTAACTTGGTGAAGGACACAGCAGCGTAACTACTTTCCAACCCAGTTTTGTCAGAGTCTACAGCAATGGTTCTCAAAGTGTTTTTCCCAGATTGGCAACAGCAGCATCACCTTGGAACTTCTAGAAATGTAAGGTATCAGCTCCCACCCCCCACGCTTTCTAGTTTAATAGTTTAACAAGCCTTCTGGGTGATTCTGATGCATGCTAAAGTTTGAGAACCACTGCTGTAGAGTGATCACTTTAATAGCATGGTACTAATTTCAAATTTAGAAATCAAGGTCAAAGTAGAGTTTGTCTTTCACATAGATTTAAAAAGATTCCCAACCTGCATATGCATTTGATAAAAAAATGCTGATTCAGAAAATTTGGTCCTGGAATTTTTGTTTTTACAAGTGCCCCAGATTCATTTGGAAACCACTGCTATAGAAAAGGGTTCTTAATCAGGGTTCCATGAGCTTGAATTAAATTAAAAAAAAAACATTATTCTTGTGGGAACATGTGGGTGTGATATATTTATTAAATAATACACAGTATAGTGTGGACTTAGTAAGGGGTCCGTGGTTTTCACCTGCCTGGCAAAGGGGTCTGTGGAACAAAAAAGGTTAAGAACCCCTGCTATAGAAGAAATCTTAAAAATAAAGAAATTTTTAACTCTGATCTTTAAATAATGTAGTATCTTTAAGGTCAGCCAGTTATATGTTTTGGAATTCATATCTGAGGAAGTAGTTTGATTAAAATGCTGAATAAGTTAGAAATGCTTATATGCATAAGCTGTATGTGGTTCAGATGTCAGGGATTCAAGTGAAATAGCAAATCATTTAGAATGTCCTGGATTTCTTATAATCTTCATAAGATTTCATCTTGTACCACAATATATGAGCTCCTTGAAGAGAGTGAGTGGATTTAAAAAAATAGATTTATTCCATAGCTTTAGTTTTACAAGAATTTATTAAACATTGCAATGCAGTAATAAGAACTTTTGGAGTCTTAATTTTTGCTCTTGAGAGAGCATGGTGACCTTTGGTTTAAAGTTCTATTTGGGTTCGAGTTCTATTTGCCACCCTATTAGCTGTGTGATTATGGTCAAATTACTTGAAATTCCTGAGCTTCAAGTCCTCATTTATTATCAAATGATGTACATTACTTCAAGCATTTATAAAATGAGCAAAATATACCAAATCCCAGGAATGCTGTGAGGATAGTGGTTAAATCACAAAGTAGTAATTGCATCTTAACTTTTTCATGTTATGGCATTGTCTTACTTTGCCAGGGCTACTATAATAAAGTACCAAAACTAGCTGGCTTAAACAGCAGGAATTTATTGTCTCACAGTTTTGGAGGCTAGAAGTCTGAATTACGGTGTCAGCCAGGCCATGCTTCCCCGGAAGTCTAGGGTTCTAGTGGTGGCTGGCGCTCTGTGATGTTCCTTGGCTTGTGGCGTTACTTAATCTCTGCCTCCATCACATGATGGCTGTCTCCCTCTATCTCCAGTTGACTGCCCAAATTTCCTTTGCTTATGAGGATACTGACTGGTCATATTGGATTAAGGGCCCACTCTAATCTAGTTTGGCCTTATCTTGACTAATAATGTCTTCAAAGATTCTCTTTGAAAACAAGTCATATCAACAGGACTGGGGCTTAGGACTTGAACATGTCTTTTCGGGGGGCACAATTTGCATGCATAGAAAATGATAGTATTTGAATAGTATGCTGGGGAAATTGAAGAAAGTGCTGCTGGAGGCAACTGGGCAGGAGATTCCAGGAGCTTTACATACAGGCTGAGGAAGTAAATTTCTTGGCATACCTATAATTCATTCATACTGAGGAGACATGTTGGGAAGCTCTGAGTTAACAAATTAAGTATTTACCAAATAAAAATGTTTAATAAATGTTCACTCTCTTGAGGCTTATAATGATTTAGAGAAACACATAAGACCCAAATAGTTATGAATCGTAACAGAGTAATAGGTGATTAAGGGTCAAAATAAATGATACAGAAAAGAAATCTTGAAAATTAAGGAAAGATTTGTGTAGGAATATATATAGTGTACTTGAGATGTGACAAGCACTAGGAAGACAAAGATTCTATTTTATCAGTTTTATTTCCTTTCTGTTGAATAATTCCCATCAATTCTCTTATAATTAATAGTATACTCTCTTAACAATAGGGAATACATATTTTGCTTACCTTGTGCTAGGTATCATTTTACCCTCCCTCTGCCCCCCCTTTTTGGGTAGTATATTGGTTTTCACATTGGAATCACCTGAGAAGCCTTTAAAACTCCCTGAAGTACAATCCCAAACATTGTGATTTAATTGTCATGGAGTATGGCCTGGGCATTCAGATATAAGCACTTTTTATATTTTTTCTTGTTTAATCCTTAGAGTAAGCTATGCGATAGATACAGTTTACAGATGAGGAAATTTACTAACTTGTCCAGGGTCACACACAGCTATTGAAGTCAAGAACTGAACCCAGGTGTTTTGACTTAAGAATCTTTGCTCTTAACCACTAGTCTATTTAGCCCATTTGTAATATCTGTAAATATTTTACCTGTTAAAAGAGAATAGCATTTAAAAAAAGAAAACCTTTCTTGACCTTATATCATTGTAAGGCCCAATTCCTCTGCCCACCCTTTATGGAAAAACGTTTCAAAAGAATTGTCTTTATATCCTGTCTTCACTTTTCTCTTTCCATTCTCTTAAGTGCAATCCAGTCATATTTAATAATATCGAAAAATATTACCATGACTTCTCAGTGGTCTGTATGCATCTAAACTACTCTGAATTATTTTCTACCATTCATCCTTTGCTTGCCTGCTGTGACCCAGCTACAATGGTCTCCTTACTATTCTTTGAATGTGGGCAATATGCTAAACTTGCTTCTGCTTTAGGACCTTTATCTTTTTGTTCCTTGCCTGGAATGCTTTCACCATATAACCCCATGGCTAGTTTCCTCATTTAATTTAGATGTCTGCTCAAATGGCACCTTATTAGAGAGGTTTTCCTAACATGTTTATTTGTTTGCCTACTGCCTCTCTCCAAATGAATGAATAAGACATGGTTTCAGACCTGAGCTAATAAAAATATGAGGGTATTATATCTTTGTACTTCAAGCAGCATTGAAGACTGAAACAGTTTGGATAAGTGAAGAGAGAGAGACAGATCAGTCATTAACTTATACCTTTTTGGAAAAAAAAAAAACTACAAGATACACTTTTTCAAAAGTAGATTTCTACTATAACATATGCAGTACATGTGTAAAGTAACTGAAAAATGTGGAAGATTATATTGTGAAAAGACTAATAGGAAATACAATCAAATAGTTCTGCAACCAAGAACAACAATCAAATAGTTCTGCCACTTGGTGATGGGATTATTAGCTGTTTTTTTAAATTTCATTTTTATGCATTTCAGTCTTTTCACAATGAACACTAACATTAGGAAGTTTTTAAAAATTAATTTTCAGTTCTGCCTTTAAAACAGACTCACCACATTTTGTTAGAGTTATATTGAAAGTCTTAGAGAACACTTAAACTAGAAGGAAGCACAGTTTTTAAATGTCATAACACGTGTATACACACCCACACACATACAAAAAAATATACACACACACACACATATACCTATATATACACTGTTATACTGGATCTAGTATCTTTTATCAACACCATTCCTGAAACAGTGCAACATTTACATTATTGCATATTTCTGTTATCTATTTTGTTGGTGTGCTTATCACATTGAAACAGGAAATGTTGATTTATTTGCTGTCTTCATCCAAGACTATAATCACCTTAAGGAAAATGTCCATGTTTAATATTACTTCATATTTCTAGCACCAAGTACTATGCTTCTCATAAAAGGTGAATAGTATTTGAATAAATATTCATTTTAACAAATAAAAATGAGCAATAGTCATTCAGTTAAATTTGCATGTTAGTAGGGAGTTTCGTTTATTAGAGTGGCTATAGGAGCTGAGGTTTATTGAGTGCTTAGTATATGCCAAGTACTTGTCTTACTTAGCCGTTACAGTGTTACATGGTATTACTATATCCCCTTTTTTATTGATGAAGAAACTGAGTCTCAGAAAGCTAGCCTAAGTTGCCAGTTATATAGTAACAGATTTAAACAGATATGTGGGACTCCAAAACACATACTCTTTCCACTGTGAAAGAGTAGGGCTGTTTTCAGATGGAAGGAATTAAAGTAAGAAGAAATCAAAGGATGTTTGCCGTATGATCAAAGCAGAACTAATACCAGCTCATCCATTGACAGCAAATGGTACAACAATTGGAAACTTTCTTTTGTTCTTTTTCAGAAGACATCTTATGTAAAACAGTACAGAAGGGAATTGGGATGAAAAACATTGATTTATAAAGTAAATTATGTTTGCTTTCATTCTTTAATTATAAATTGTTTTAAATTTCATGACAGTGTGAGCAACATAATTATAATCTTAAAGACGTATAAATTCAAGATTGGTTGGGTAAACTAGCTTTAATGTTTCATAGGGAATCATTGATTTAAACTGGAATTAGGACTTTAGGGGTAGCACTCTTGGAGTTATGTTTTATATTTCTACCTAGCAAATCATTCAACACTTCTTAAGAATATTATGTTAAGTAATTTCTTGTATTATCAGAAATTAAAGGAAGCATTTAATATGTAATTTCATGTTGGTAGATAATTAATTTTAATGTGACTAAGAAGCAAGTACATATAAACAGCTTTGGTAAGGTTGTATCACTATAATAAGAATTCTTAAACTGATGTTCATGGATATCTGGTTATATGGAAGAATTTGGATGTAAATAAATCACATAAAATTGCCTACAGAATTTAGTGCATATGTGCATTTTTTTCTGGGAAGAAAATCCACAGATTTGATTAGATTTGTTAAAAGGTTTTTGACTTCTAAAAGTTTGAACTGCTGTTTTAATGAAATCTTGTTTTCACTCTGATTAGAGTGATTTATAAATGATTTATATGTGAGGCCAGAATGCAAAATGGTTATGTTCCCTGAAACACCCATTTGCAAACTGAACTTTCATAAATTGAAGTCTTTTTGTAATTGATTTAATGTAATTTCAGATTGATATTTGTCAGTGTTTTTTTTTTTTAGGATATTATAACTATATTATATTAATTTTTTATATTGCACATTATAATTCTAATAATATCTTATCTGTTTTATGAATATAAATTATATTAACTACAATTATTAAAATTACACTGATTTATATTTTATGATCTTAAAATAATTTCATGCATCTGTTCTAGTTTGCTAAACTGCTGAAAGTTGATACCAAGCTGTGTTGGCTTTATGGGAATTTATTAGCTTACAAACCTACAGTTTTGAAGCTGTGAAAATATCTGTATCAAGGCATCATCAAGGTGATGATTTCTTCCTGAAAACTGGCTGTCAGACATCCTGGACTTTTCTGTCACATGGCAAGGAACATGGCAGTATTTGCTGGACTTTCCTTCCCTTCTGGGCTTTGTTGCTTTCAGCTTCTTGCTTCTGTGGCTTTCTCTCTCTTTGTCTGAATTTTATTCTCTAATAAAGGACTCCAGTAAGAGGTGTCAGTGGTTTTTAAATCCACATTACATTTTATCCTTTTCCATTCCATTAAAATATTATAGAACTATGTGGTGAGGGAAAGAGCTTTTTAAAAGTAACTTTGTTATAATTTGAATAATTTTCTACTAATTTGTTAGATATTTTTGGACTTGGGGAATTTAGTAGGTACTCTTGTTATTTTGCATCAGTTTGTCAAATTGCTAAGATGTAAATACTGAAAATCGGCATCTTAATTTTATGGAAGGAAAAGATTTTCATTTTGAATTATGCATTACCTTATTGAGTGGTGCTGGTTTTAAACAAGTGTCATTGGAAACTATTCTGATGTGTTTTTTGAAGTACACTCTCCAAAATTATTTTCATTGTATTTTAGGTAAAAATATTGCTGTATCGATTCAAGGAAGCAATAACCTCACTGCCTTTGTTTTGTTGTTTTTTATATTTTTATTTTTTTTAAAAACTGCAGCAACAACTTAAATATCAACAATGAAGCAATGATATCTGAGAACAAAAGAACATTTGCCAACTAACTGTCATCAAAATTTCAAGTGATTGTATAAGCAGAAACCAGCTGCAACAGACCTGTGTGTCAGCTAGCTATAGGGAGAATGCTTTCCTTTGATGCTGTTTACTTAGAAGCAGTTTTAAAATAGATCATTTTAATTATATCTATATCAAATGAAATAAAAATGAGCGAAGCGCCCCGATTCTTTGTTGGGCCCGAAGATACAGAAATAAATCCTGGAAATTATCGACATTTCTTCCACCATGCTGATGAAGATGATGAAGACGAGGATGACTCTGTAAGTTGTTTGGTGAAAAGAGACCAATACAATTTTTTATTAATCATTGTTAGTGTGAATTAATACAATTATCTTAAATTGATAACACACTTTTTACATAGTAATTTGTTAGAAATGTTTTAGACTGAAAAAGTATGTTTTGGTTCATGTGTGGTATTATTGAACCTGCAATGCATCAAGAAATACAGTTAGGGATCGGAATTTTAAGTTGTTCATAATCCTTATTTTAGTTTCTTTTAGTCATATCCCTTGCATAACTCAGGGTTTGGTAGAAAAGTGGCAAGTAGAAACAAAGTAATGAGGGCCATAAATCAAAAAGATCTCTTGTATGTTGAAATATGTAACAAATATATCAAGATAAAGAACTAGAAGGAAATAATTTTAAGAGTACTACAGGAGATCTACCTTAACCAGCTTTAAGTTTATCAAGTTAACATTGCATTTGCTGGTTGGCCTGAAGGTATTCCTTTTTATTAGCCATTCAGAAGTCTGTATAGGATTATAATAAGTCTAATAAACATTTTTGAGCCCAGAGTATAGTTTATGATATATATGAATAGTCATGGAAGAGAGAAAGGAATTTAAATGAAAAACTGGACACAGTTTTTATATATTTGATAAAATTAAGTATTTGAATGCAAAAACTTGTGAAAGAATTTTGAGTAATTTTGTAAACCCATGATCTACTCACATGTTATTCTTTCTTTAGCCTGCTTTTTATAGCTACAGGCAGAATCATGGCCTTTGTGTTGTAGAGAGGGTGCCAGAGATCAGCAACACTATTAAGTGAAAATATTGAGTGTGAGATTTGGGGTGTCAAAGGACCTTGAAAGGAATGATGCAGGATATAATCTGAGTTTAGCAATCTAAGAGTTGAATAAGAATCAGCCAAATATCTGCTGACACCTCTGTTAGTAGTGTGGCTTATTTAAATATTTCCTTCTAGTTGTCATTAGTGACTGACTAATATTCAGTCAAACTCAGTCTTTAAAAATACTTTAATATTTAATAGCTTGATAGCTTTGTAGCCAGAAGCAGCGTCTTATTATAGGCCAAAGAATTCTTTATTTCACTCCCCTTGAGCTTTTACTTGAATTAGATAGGTTTTGGCCCTCTTTTGCCCTTTTCTCGTGTGAGGAGGGCAAATAAATGGTAGACATATTGAGAGAAGGAATACTTAAGTTTTAAATCAGGTTGAAAGTAATAACAATGAAAAACAATGAAAGTATTTCTGTTTTGAAAAAAAACTTCCAGACCTTTGTAAAAAAACAAACAAAAGAAACTACTGTTTATTAAGTATTTATTATAGTAAAGATAAAATTTCGAAAAATGCCTTTTGGTTAATGTGTCACTTTTACTGATTCAGTGCATTCTCATCTACTTCTGAAAAAGATTTAAGATAGCTGTACTTTGGCATTTGTATTAAGTCAATCTAATTTTTTATTTCCTGTCTGTTTTAGCCACCAGAAAGGCAGATTGTGGTTGGAATATGTTCCATGGCAAAGAAATCCAAATCCAAACCAATGAAAGAAATTCTTGAGCGGATCTCCTTATTTAAATATATCACAGTAGTAGTATTTGAAGAGGATGTTATTTTGAATGAACCAGTGGAAAACTGGCCTTTATGTGATTGTCTTATTTCTTTCCATTCTAAAGGTATTAAAGAAGAGAGGAAACTCTTGTCTTCTCTGATTATAAAACTAATCCATATTAGTTGTAGAAAATTGGTGGGGGGAAAAACAGAAAATATTATCTCCCATAATACCTCTGACAGATAGGTTATGTTAACATTTTGATGTATTTCTTTTCAGCCTTTTTTTTCTGTGTATATTTTTTAAAAACAAATTTAGTGTTACAGTGTGTGCATGTGTGTGTATTATGTATAATTTTACATTTAGCCTTTTTCACTATTATTTCAAGAGCTTTTTTTCTCTCCATATCATTCTCCAAAACCTGATTTTTATTGACTGCATGGAGTATCATCGTGTTGGATTGTCATTTCATAGAGAAGCCAAGGCCCTGATTTTTTTGCCGACTCATGTCCCTCAATTCTGAGAATCTTAAAATTTGGTTCTCTTTGAGGGTAAGGTGTTCTTCCTGCAAAAGCTATTTGCCTTTAAAAAAAAAAACTACGTGTTATTTAAGGTCATATCCTATATACTGTCTCTTGGTAAGGAAAATGTTTCTCTTTAACAAAAAAGTAGGAAACTAACCATGTAGGTCGTCTTCTATATTCTGAATTCTGTTAGGAAGCTTCAATCATAGACATTGGACATCTTTAAAATAAATGATGAGTTCTTCTGAGAGTCTATAAAAATTGAAAGATTTCTAACTTGTGACCACGTGATTCGTAGTATATTTAAATTTTATAATCTAAGGAATTTAGGAATAAATCTTGTTTAACTTACCATAGCTTTTTGTTTTTTTATTTTTTATTTTTTTTATTTATTTATTTTTTTAAAGATTTTATTTATTTATTCATTTATCCCCCCCTTGCTGCTTGTGCTCGCTAGGTCAGCTAACCACGCCATGCGGGCGGGCTTGCCTTCACCAGGAGGCCCCGGGAACTGAACCCGGGACCTCCCATATGGTAAACGGGAGCCCCACTGATTGAGCCACAGCCGCTTCCCTGCTTTTTGTTTTTTTAACTTCAGTATGTTTTAATACCTCTTTTCTCTCCCATCTGATCTGGTAATGCTACAAAATATAGTGTCTTCACAGGTATACCATAGTTAAATCCTAAATTTATGCATACTTGCTTAATTTTTACCTTTTCCATATGTTTTTCATTGAAAATATTGTGATTTAAAGAATAATAATAGGTCACATTTATTGAACACTTATTATGCCAGATATTTTGCTAAGTGCTTTATGTGCATATAATATTTAATCCCTTGAAAAGTACTAAGTATCACTGGTATAATACCCATTTATAGCCAGGAACCAGGGACTTAGAGATATTAAATAAATTTGCCCAAGATCACAGAACTAGTAAAAGATAGAGTCAGGATTTGCACCTAGGTTTATGCTCTTTAACCCTAAGGTTTATGGTCTTTAATAATGTGTATTGATAGATAAAATTGGAGGCTTTTAGTGTCAATACAGAGTATTAATTATATCATTGAAATATTTTAGATTTTTGTTTTTTTTTGGGTTCTTCTTGCAATATCTGCCATTTGATTTATTTCCATTGTAATTAGTACTTTTACCAAAGTCTGAAATTTTTAGGGAGTAAATTTCAGGTATCTTAACATTGACCTAGCAACACCATGATTCTGCTCATATGTTTTATGTAGAAAGTAAATCCATTGTATGTGAATTAATTGTTTTTGCTGCTATTTTAAAAGGTGCAAGTTGTTTCAATTATCTACTAATTCATATGTTTAGGCACAACAATTTCTAAATGAGATGAAGAGGAGTTGTATGTAGTATTAAAAAAAAATTACCAGGTGATTGTGATATACTTTATTTTGTATGTGAGGTAATTTTATCTTTTATCAGATGATTGAGTAATTAGGCTTTGACTAGCATGTCAGTGGTCTAAATTTGCTTATATAACCACTTGCTTGTTGTTCCTTAAAATCAAATTAACTAGAGGGAAAAAAATTTTGTTTAGTACTACAAGTTGAATCAAGGTTTATGTATTCCATACCTCCTACAGAAAGTAGTTCTATGTATAATAAAATTATTCTTTTATAAAAGGGGGCATACATTCAAGTTAATAAAATTATAGAGGTCAACTTACTTTGAGATTGCACAGAATATGTTAATAATGTGTATTCTTAGGATTTCCACTGGACAAAGCAGTTGCCTATGCAAAACTCAGGAATCCATTTGTAATTAATGACTTGAATATGCAATATCTCATACAAGATAGGTGAGTAGCAGAATTGGCTGAATTAAGGGGAAAAAGTTAACGTTCATTTAGTACCCGCTGTAAGCTGATATGGCATCAGATGTTTTCACATAAATTGTATCTTCAAAATAATATTCAAATATTCAAAATATTATTCAAAATAATATTCAGAATAGATGTTTACACATATTTTTTCAGTTGAGGAAACTTGAGAATCAAAGTCACAAGTAGTTCCCCAAGTAGTTTAGAAAGGACTTAAACCAGGTTTGTTTAATTTCTAGAGCCTACTAAACTATTGAAAATCATGTACAATTTTTGGGTCATGTGACTGATAATGAAATTAGGCTCTACTTGTTATAGATATTTTTTTAAATAATGAAGTATAACCATTTTGAAAATATTTTACTTTGTCTCTTAGTATTCAACAGGCCAAAGCAGGAATTTCTAAGAGAAATTGTAAAATGTGAATGCATTTATATTTCATTTAACTAATGTTTCACTCTGATGGCTACCTTTTTAATTTCATCCGCATTCTATTTTCTTTTGTGCTAGCAATACAATATGAGATTATATATCTGAAAATATTTTATAAAATATAAGGACCTGTTATTTTTCTGTTTTTTTCTACTCTTCAGATAGTATGTTATTAATAGCTAAAATTGTTAAACATTTTCCCTAGTCTATGTTTTGAATGCATGTTTTGTATATTAGAAATATATTTAATATGCATGTTCATTTTAAGAAGTTAAAAGCATAAAGAAAGCCATATAACTCCACCAATATATCTCCCATAATTTTTCCAATAGAAAGGAACACATTAATATACTCATATCTTGCAAAATTAGGATTGCTTTCTCTTAGAATACTATGAACGGTTCCCCATGTCATTAAATATTATTTGAGCATAATGTTTTTAATGGATAGGTTAAATTCTGTCATTGAGATATATCAGCTTTATTTAAACATTTCTTTTTATACTTTTGCATTCTGAATTTTTAAAATTAGTATTTTAATATTTTACAAAAGTATTCTTTTTGCATAATAAATTTTTGTTCTCATTGCTGAATGTTTCCTTGGGATACATTTTTCAAAATTTTAAATATTTGTTTTCTTAAAAAATAACAAGGCTCAACATACATGCCCTTTTTAGTAGTAGAACAATAATAGTGTACTTTAAGAACAGTAAAATAATATACTTAATGTGAAATAGAGGGATAAAACAATAAAGATGTTTTCCTTTTTCTTAAGGAGAGAAGTGTATAGTATTCTTCAAGCTGAAGGTATTTTGCTTCCTCGTTATGCCATTTTAAACCGTGACCCAAATAATCCCAAAGGTAAGAGAGATTTTAAGCAGGCTGACTTTTGCCTCTTGATATGCTTTTGGGCCACTTCCCTTATATAATTAAGTGGGATAAATTTAAAGAATTTATAGTATTCTGTCTAGTTTTTTGATTGATCAAATAAATAAGCATTATATTAAATTAAAATGTAATATTATGAATTATAAAGCCATAATAATTTAGGAATTATTTATCCTTGTCTTTGGTCTACATTGGACATATCTGAGAGTCATAATGAAGAAATTTTAAGTTACGTGCTATTTATCTGTCTTAAGATTTAATATTCTGATAACATTTAATGTTTTGGGAATTGTGATGGCTTTATTTTACTTTAAAACAATTTTTATTCAAATATAGGAGTAACATTTATAATCTGACTCAGGGAACAACTTTTTTCATTGCTCTGGAGGTGAGAAATTACCTTTCAGATTGGATTGCTTGCTTGCTTTCCATATGGATCACTTTTTAAACTTAATTTTATTTAAAATGAAATTTTATCTATGGAACAAATGATCCTATATACTTTTCAGAAGATGTTAACATTCTAGAGTTACTTGTCTGTCTTTCCTGTTGGTGTCATTTCCTATCTAACTTTGAATTATGTAGCATGGTAGGATGAGATGGAAGTTATAAAGATTTTGAAGAGCCATGGTTCCTAGTGCCATATATATCATAAATGTTAGTAAATATTTTTAATTAAAAATCATGACAGTACATTTATCCAAGAGTTCTTTGTATTCTAGTCTGGTAAAAGAAAGTCCTAAATAATAATATGGTATCTAGAATAGATAATACAGTATATAATTTTTTCTTGTTATTGTTTGATATATAGAATGTAATCTGATTGAAGGAGAAGATCACGTGGAAGTAAATGGAGAAGTTTTCCAAAAGCCATTTGTAGAAAAGCCAGTAAGTGCAGAAGATCACAACGTTTACATTTATTATCCAACATCTGCAGGTGGTGGAAGTCAAAGACTCTTTCGAAAGGTAAACCTTTGTTATTCTATTGAACACTGTTCTTAGTATAGCTGTTGTATAAATTATAAGAAGAAATCAAGCATTTAATAAAATTTACTAAATATTGAAGTCTTAAAAATACATCATTTAAGGATAAATTCATAAAACCAATATCATCCTTAGTCAGAAACACAAGTCATCATTTCAATTATTTAATTATTTAAACAAAATTCCTCCCCACGAACACTGAGAATGTTGGTTAACTTCTAGCTTCCATCTGTGAAATTAGAAATTCAGGTAAAGATCAGCAGTCTTTTAGAAAAATGACAAAAACAAAACAAAAATCTGGACTGTTCATAGAAAAGATAATAGCTCTAACTTTACATACATAAGAGCGTGCTAATTGTACCCATAACAAAATTTGTGCAAATGAAAATTAAATTATAACCACATTGTATTACTTTTTAGATTGGCAGAGATCAAAAGATTGAGGTAATTGGGAAGCAGGCACAAACCCAAACATTTTTGGCAGAAATACAAATTAATATAGCCTTTTGGCAACATAATTTAGCAATATATCAAAATTTAAAAGATGTGTAGACTTGTTAACAGTCATGGAAAACCAATTCAGAACACAGTGAGATACCATTTTATATCTATTGGTTGTGGCAAATGTTTCTGACAATACCAAGTATAGCCAAGGGTGTAGAACAATTATACATTGCTGGTGAGGCTCTAAATTGTTAAAACAATTGAGAAAAGACATTGGTGATATCTTTGTAAGTTGAATTAAATTTTGGTGTGCTTGCACAATGAAAATATCTATAGTAGTAAAAATGAACAAAGAAGAGTTACATGCAACAACATGAACCTTAGAAACAATTCTGAGTGTTCATTGTATTTTTATGCTATTTAATTAACATATGTTATAATTATAGCAGAGATTAATAGAGTGCCAAGTGCATAGTAAACATTGTTAAATATTTGTGGACTTAAAATTTTTTATTTGAAGATACCTAAGATGAAAATAGAGACAACTAAAAGGGTTACATTATAAAAATGAGGGAAATATTTTGGTTTTAACATTGGATGGATATCTTTTGTTTTCAGATTGGCAGTAGAAGTAGTGTTTATTCCCCAGAAAGCAATGTACGAAAAACAGGCTCATATATATATGAAGAGTTTATGCCTACAGATGGTACTGATGTTAAGGTAGGATTGATTAAAAGTCTGTTTCAATCTTGTATTTAGACTTTACCCGTGATCTCAGAAAAACAACTGGATTCAACCTGTCTTTTGGATCTCTTTCTTATTGACTGGAGAATCTTCTCTTTTCTCATATCATGAACAAAACCTGTGGGTTTTTTTTGTTTTTGTTTTTTTCTTTTTAGAATAATGTTCTTAATTCCTTAAAAAGAAGGATGCAAAGGAGACAAGTTTTGTTGAAGTATAGTTATCAAAATATTTGAAAACCAACTTTGTAATAAAATCATATATATGATTCTTTAAAGGGCATTAAATAATAAAATATAGTGGGTAAGGGTCTAATATCCCTCATTTTCCAAGTGGTGATTGGTTTCAATGATGTTGTGAAATCTGTGACAACTGTAATGAGATATAAAAGTAGACATGATTTCTATTGGTGAGAAATCAGGTCTTAATTGCTTACCTTCAGCCAGTCTCTCTCTAACTAGAGTGTTTTTTCTAAAGAGTAGATTTGATTGTGAAACTCTCAAAAATTCCCCAGTGGAACCTTACTGACCTACAGAATAATAACCAAATTCATAAGCCTGGCATACAAGATATTTCACTGTCTGGCCTCAGTCTTAAAACCTCGTTTCTTACAGCATGATCTATTATCAAATAACTTGCAATTACCTGAAAATCGTGCTGTTTAATGCTTCTTTCCTTTGTCTGTGTTCATTACCTCTTCTTGGAGTACCTTTCCATCTCTTGTCTACCTTGGGGTTCGTGCCCCCCCCCCTTCTAATCTTTTGTCAGTTATTATCTTCTATAATGTTTTATAATTATTTGTATCTCTCCTTTATTTAACTAAAACAGTTTGAGAAGAGAAATTACATCCTATTCATCGTAGTATTCCCCCATAATGCTTATTTATAATAGTTTTCTATAGAAAATGAAACCTCTCATTAGTTTCACCATTATTTATAACCTTTTTTCAATATACTAAAAATTTCGTCATGTAAAATAGAAAGTTGTGCCTATCTAATAGTCTAGTCTGAACTATATTTTTTGTTTTTTTTCCCTTTGAATTTTCCTCCTGGTTTTAAATTATTTTTATATACCATTCATGAAAGGTTTATACAGTGGGCCCAGATTATGCCCATGCTGAAGCTCGAAAATCTCCAGCACTTGATGGCAAGGTGGAACGAGATAGTGAAGGAAAAGAAGTTAGATACCCTGTTATTCTCAATGCACGAGAGAAATTAATTGCTTGGAAAGTCTGCCTTGCTTTTAAGGTAAAGATCTTACACAAGCTATATAAACACTTGTAAAAGGAATTAAAATTTTCTTTCTAGAGTTAAGTTATTTGGATTTTTAATTGAGCAACTAAGCTGAGAAAGTAATTGGTTCATCTGAACAGTTCATGTATTTTTCAAGGAATTCTTTTAGTGCTAATAATAAAAATATATAATAAATGAAAGTCTTTGTTTCTCTATATTCTTTCTGTATTATATAAATGAGAACCTTGTCGATATATTCAGAACTTAAAATTACAGATAATAACTAAAGCAGTGGCAGGAAGTGGATGTGGCTGAAGTGATTGGGTTTCCATCTACCACATGGGAGGTCCCAGGTTTGGTTCCCAATACCTCATGGAGAAGGTGAACTGGGTGATGGGCAGGCACAGCAGGCAGATACAGAGAGCTGACACAACAAAAGAAATACAAAGAGGAAAGACAACAGGAGACAACAAACCAGAGAGCTGAGGTGGCTCAGGTGATTGAATGCCTCTCTTCCACATGGGAGGTCCTGGGTTTGGTTACCAGTGCCTGCTAAAGAGAAGACGAGCAGACACAGAGAGTACACAGCAAATGAACACAGATCGCAGACAGCGACCACAAACAAGGGGGATGGGGTGGGCAGGGATAAATAAATAAAATAAATCTTTAAAAAAATTAAAAAAAAAAAGCAGTGGGGTTAACCAGAATTTAGGGCTATTGTCTAACTTATTAATAAAAAAACAAACCCAACTCATTATAAGCATTATTTACTTTAATAGAATTGATAAATTTTATTTTGTTTTTCATTTTTAAATGAAAAAGATCCTCAGTGATCTAACTTTGGTAATCAATCCTGTGGCTTAATGTATAATATACTCATAAAAACAATACACATACAATTCTTAAAGAAAAATTTTTAATTCTGCTTTTTCACTTGATTTGTTCAATTAATATTTTGGAGTTTTAATGTGAGGTGTTTCTCTTACTACTGTATGGGAAAATTTTATATAGAATTAATATAACCACCCCCTATACAAGAATCAACTCAAAATGGACCAAAGATCTAAATATAAAAGCCAGGACCATAAAACTACTGGAAGAAAATGTAGGGCAACATCTTCAAGACCTTGTAGTAGGTGGTGGTTTCTTGGACCTCATACCCCAAAGCACATGCAACAAAAGAAAAATTAGATAAATGGGACCTCCTCAAAATTAAACACTTTTGCACCTCACAGGAATTTGTCAGAAGGGTGAAAAGGCAGCCAACTCAATGGGAAAAAATATTTGGAAATCACATATCTGATAAGGGTTTAATATCCAGGATATATAAAGAGATGTTACAACTCAACAATAAAAAGACAAATGACCTAATTTAAAAATGGGCCAAAGACTTGAATAGATATTTCTCCGAAGAAGAAATACAAATGGCAAAAAAACACATGAAGAAATTCTCAACATCACTCATGATTAGGGAAATGCAAATCAAAACTACAATGAGATATCATTTCACACCTATCAGAATGGCCACTATTAAAAAGACAGAGAACTACAAGTGTTGGAGAGGATGTGGAGAGATAGGAACACTTCACTGTTGGTGGGAATGCAGGATGGTACAACCATTATGGAGGACTGTTTGGCAGTTCCTAAAGAAGTTGAATATAGATTGCTATGTGACCCTGCAATACCACTACTGGGTATATACCCAGAAGAACTGAGAGCAGTGACACGAACAGACATCTGCACACTGATGTTCACAGCCACTTTATTCACCATTGCCAAAAATTGCAAACAACCCAGGTGTCCATCAACAGACGAATGGATAAACAAACTGTGGTCTATTCACACAATGGAATATTATGCAGCTGTAAGAAGAAATGAAGTCATAAAGCATATGGCAACATGGATGAACCTGGAGGACATTATGTTGAGTGAAACAAGCCAGACACAAAAGGACAAATACTGCATTACTATGAACCAAATATATTGTGTAACATAATGTTTGATTTAAAAAAATTATATGTATCCAGTCCAAAAAAAAAAAAATATATTAATATAACCTTTTTTACCTTTTCCAAAACTTTGCCTTGGAATCTAACTTAAAGACTTATATATAATACTGTTCATTAAATATTATATAAATTGGCTTAATAATTTGATGTCTCTTCCATGGGAAGAATATTAACCTTTAAATACATTTTTATAACTTTATATAAACAGTTTTAATTTTGTAATGCCAGGATTCCAAAAGCCAACTCTTAAAATCACATTTTACCAGTATTTGTTGATTTGAGCATAAAATGTAGATTAGAAAAATCCTGGAACCTAGGCAGGTTATTTATACCTTTAAGCTGTTTTCTTTTCCCAAATAAAGTACATTTATTTCCGGTGCCCGCAAGTGTGTGGTTGTCAGATTTTAAAAGCTTCGTAGGGATAATTGTACATTTTTTGTGGGCTGTCTTCAAAGCTATTTTTCCTTTTATTATTTTGGAGTAATTTTGCTAGTGCAAAATTTTTTTACTATAATCTCCAAAAATATTTCATTTATTTTCTAATATTAATTGCAGAACTTTATACACTGTTTTTGGTCCTTTTAGTTCCTTAAACCTTATTGTTTTATATCTGCTTAATGGTAAAAAACTTAAATAACATATATAGACTGTATATATACTTTAGAGCACTCAAGTAACAAGTAATTTCTATCGGTTTTTTGTTTACTGTGAAATAAAGGAGTATAGTATAATACTTTCTGGCTTTATGAAATTTGATGTTTTCTAATAAGACTGGGAAACTATGAATCTTAATAATTCAAGTTGAACCTTAATATTTATGATTTATTTTTAATAGCAAACAGTTTGTGGCTTTGATTTGTTACGAGCCAATGGACAGTCCTATGTCTGTGATGTCAATGGTTTCAGTTTTGTGAAAAATTCCATGAAGTATTATGATGATTGTGCAAAAATACTTGGGTAAGAATTTTCTTTAGTTTTCTTTCTCTTTTCTTTTGTTACAGCTAATGCATACTATTCAGAAACCAAATAATAACAAGGGTCAAATGATTAGGGTTTTTAAGAGTAGTAATCTACGATCATAAAATAACACTCCTAAAGACCATGCCAGATCCTGAACCTATATAGTCTGGGTTATCAAAGACAGATTAATTTATGATCAGTATAGATGAAGGGCTAAAGTATTTTAACTTTATAGATTTAGAAATGCTGTAACATGGTGACTATTAATCAAACCAGGTAATTTATTAGAATACCTTACTTCTCAAGTTTTTGCTGTATAATATATTTGAAAAGGCTTAATTCTCTTACTCAGTGGTACAAAGTGAACTATTCATGAAAAAGTAACCAGAGTAAAGTAGAAATATATGGAATTCATATATTTGAATAATAATTCTTTCTACATGCATATATTAGTGAAAGATAGTCTCATAAGATTATCAAGAAAATATAAAAGAATTATTGCATGTAAGGATGCCATTTTTATATTCTTTGATCTGTTTTCTTTTTTTAATATATTTTTTATTGAAGTATCTCATTCATACATGAACATACATAAACAATAAATGTATACTGAAAGTTGTGAACTTAAAAAATAAACATGTATAATAACATCATACAGGGGTCCCATACATCACCCCTTCGCCAACACCGTGCATTGTTGTGATACATGTGTTACAAGCTATACAACACCATAGTCAAAATATTACTACTGACTGTAGTCCATATCTTACATTTGGTGTATTTTTCCCCCAACCCACCCTATTTTTTTTTTTTTTTTTGTCTTTTTTTAAAAAACAATTTATTGAAGTATATCATTCATACACGAACATACACAAACCATAAGTGTCCAGTAAATTTCATGAACTTACAAACAAACATGCACAACATCATACAGGGCTCCCACATATCACCCCCCACAAACACCCCACATTGTTGTGAAACATTTGCCAACAAATCATGAAAGAGCATCGTCAAGGTATTACTACTAACTATAGCCCGTATCTACCTCCCCTATACATTTTTCTTAAGGATTTAATTAATTATTTATTTATTTACTTTGATCTGTTTTAAAACCACCCCCCTCCCATTTTTGCTGTTTCTGTGTCCATTAACTGGGAAATTCTCTGTGTCCATTTCCTGCCCTCTCTTCTTATCCTTCTCCTCCTGTCTTCACTGGGATTCGATCCTCGGAATCTCCGATGTGGGAGAGAGGAGTCCTACCGCCTGTGCCCCCTCCTATTTTTTTTAAACAAATCAATTTTATTGATACATATTAATAAAGCGTACAATTTGTTTTGATCTGTTTTCTTATACTTTGGCACAGAAAACTAGCAAAACAAAGACTATTTTTAAATCTCTTCTAACTGTATATGACAAAGCCATAGGAAACTTGCACTTTAGAAAGTTGCTTAGTAATTGGAATCACCTTTTATAGTATGTTTTAAAGACATGTGAACTTGCCCTGAAAGTGAAATTTTGGAGAGTATACTAAATTTTACAATAAATAAGTGCTAAATTTAACAATACTTATAATTACTTCCATGTTTCCACTTTTAACTATTAGTAAAATATATTACAGTAGAGATTTGTTAGAAATGAGCAGGGTATCTAGAATAGCTTTATAGATGTTCAGGAAACTGGTTAGAGATTATCAGTTCTTATACAGAGTTTAGAATGTATGTAATTATATATGAAGTAACTGATTTCTTTGAATACAATATGGTTTATATTTTTAAAAACTAAAGTGAATAAATAATTCCAAATTTGTGGCATTCCCATTAGTGCATTATGATATACAGTTTAGAACTGCCGATCTAAAATTTTCTTGACCATGATTCATTTGTTGAGTTACTTTTTGTATGATGTAATCACTTTATCGTTTTAGTTTTAAATCCTCATTGTCTATCATGTGAAGTTTACCCAGTTTTGTCTAAAAATGAATTTTTCTTTCTTTCCCTCCCTCCTTCCCTCCTTCCTTTCCTTCTTTCCTTCCTCTTAAAGCAATATTGTAATGCGAGAGCTTGCTCCACAATTTCATATTCCCTGGTCAATACCCTTAGAAGCTGAAGATATCCCAATTGTACCAACTACATCTGGAACTATGTAAGTTGGAATATTTTCATTTAGAAATCCTTGGGTTTTCCCCATAAGTCAGTGCTATTAGGATAAAAAATCAAATTTCTGAATGATATAGGCACATTACTGTGTATGTTTTAATATGATCCAGTTTCAAGATGAAGAAATAGATTAATGCTTTTACAAGGGTCCATCAAGACTAAAACTCTTTTATATTATTATAAGTAAAATCCTGAAAAATCCTGGATAATTATAGAACTCTTGAAGTAAGCCATAAAAACAGGTGTCTTAAGTATTTATGGCCAGTGTTCATACAACTTTGGCTCTGTCAGGTTATTATGAAAAAGTAGTTATTGAAATAAATTAACGAGATCAGTATTTCCAAAGTATTCTGTAACAATCTACTAGTGAAAATTACTTAGGTGAATTTTGAAGAAATGCTTTTTATTTGCATCAAGAAATTTCCATTAGCATGTTAAGTATTCTGAAAAGTCCTATTTGGAAGAAAACAAAAAGACCTATTTAATTTTGTTTTTTAAACCAAACTTATTTAACACAAAATTTTTCACGTAATTTATTCATATCCTGCAGAGTAGTGTTCTGTGGCTCACACTTTGGCAAACACTGAATTATACCTCTTAATCCTTCTGTGTTTCTATTTGAAATACATATTCTTACATAGGCAAAATAAATACAGCCATCACAAGGAAAGCTTTCTTTAGTTTTGTTTCCTTGAAATGTCCAGTCTATAATGATCTATGATATAGAGCAGATCCTTAGTTAAGTACAAGGACTGGTGCCCATTTACTTTTATCCTAGAATAAACAGTTATCTCTAGATAGGAAGCAGATATCATATTATGTAGCTTAATGTACTCTCTCCTCCAGTTTCTTAAATTCTTTTTAGGATTGATTTCATAAAATTTATAAGAACTATTCTTTGTGGGGAATATCTTGAAATTGTAAAAAATGGCTCTAAATAAATTATTGGATCTGTTAATCTGAATTATACAACACAAATCTTTGTTAGAGGATTGAAAGCATTTCTTTTTTTTTAATTTTAGGATGGAACTTAGATGTGTCATAGCTGTCATTCGTCATGGGGATCGAACACCAAAACAAAAAATGAAAATGGAAGTGAGGCATCAAAAGTATGTTTTAAGAGGAATAATTTGACACCTATGAAATAATTTAAGATTTCTGATAGGTGTTAAGCTCACTTGATCACTACCTTATATAGAATAACTTTGTTTGCCTACCATTTCTTGGCCATTAGTATTTAAACCACTGGATAAAAACAAAGTCCATTTAAGATAATTGTGTATATCAGCATCTGAAGAAAAGTGGTGATATCCATAAATGATCATCCATCTGACTTGACTTTAATTTGTCATGAAAATGTTCTGTGTGGTTTTGATTTATCATTCTTTTTCATTGCTTCCTGAGAGTCATTAACCTCTCAGCTTTCTAGAATGAAATTAATAGAATGAAGTTTCTATTAATTCTATTTAGTATTTGATTTGGAGATGATACAGTTTCAAAAACTGAGCTATTAAATTTGATTTGAGACAGGTGTTTTCTAATGTGTGTGTAGTACCTTCAGAGGACATGTAACATTTTGTTTTATTGTCAGAGATTCCACTTTTGTCATGAGAACTGTTTTAAAAGTAATATGGTGATTATTAGTTTGATATGGTTTAGGAAAATACTAAGTTTTATCAATCAAGGGAGAGTTGCAGCATTATATAGTGAGAGGACACATAGTACTAAAATCCATAGACCTGAGTTTTAGTCCCATATCTATCATTTATTATTAATGAGTAGTGTAAGTATATGGTGGTAATATTACTTATGTGCAAACAACTAACAGTGCTCTTTCTTTTCTATAAGATTTTTTGATCTTTTTGAAAAGTGTGATGGTTATAAATCTGGGAAATTAAAACTCAAAAAACCAAAACAATTACAGGCAAGTTTATTTGATTTTTCTGTTGTTGAATTTAAAAAATTTAATAATAATATTATATGAATATTCACTTCTTTATTACTTTATTTTATAGGAAGTGTTGGATATTGCACGACAACTTCTTATTGAGCTTGGGCAAAATAATGATTCTGAAATTGAAGAAAATAAGTCAAAACTTGAACAACTTAAGACTGTTTTAGAGATGTAAGTATTTTTTGATACTCTTAATTATGATATCTAATTGTAATGCTTTTTTATGTGTGTAAATTGCCATTATAATTTCTTTTACATTTTGATCTTTTTGCTTTTTATCACTGTAACCAAGAAGAAATTAGTGAAAAGCTAATGGGATTTCTCTTTTCACCTTTGAGAAAATAGGTTGTATTAAAGTTACTGTTTTAGTTTACTTTTAATTTTGAGGTGAATATCAAAAGAGGACATTAAGTTTGGATCTTCTATGAAGTGATTAATTAAAGTTAATTAAAATTAGCATCACATTGCTAACTTCATCACAGATTCAGTGCTGTTTAAATAAAAAAAGTTTTTAACTGTGTTTTCATCAAATAATACTGCTATCACCAATATTTCTGTTATAAACTTTACAGTTTGACCACTTAATGCTCTTATTTCCTTTATTTTTTAAAGATACATATTTCTGTACTTTGCCATCTTTTAAAAATTATTTAACTTTTTTTTTTTTTTTAAGGTGGTTAAAATGACTACCTATGATACAAATTTTCTGCTAGGGTATTTTGAAGAAATCAGTAAGGCAGTTACAAATAAAAAGGGCCATTAATATATAAAACTTAGTTTTTCACTAGGTGGATTTTAGTTTTTCTTTAGTAAATCATATCAACACTTAGTGAATTCAACACTTAGTGAATATTGTCCATTCTGCTTGCCATTTTCTTTCTCAGGTATGGTCATTTTTCTGGAATAAATCGTAAGGTCCAACTGACTTATCTCCCTCACGGTTGTCCTAAAACATCTAGTGAAGAGGAAGGTATGTTGTTATTGTTATTGACTATTGTGTTTTAATTATATTCTTTATTTTTATCTCTGTGTGTGTATGTGTGTGTGTATGTATATACCACACACGCATGTATATATAATTATTATATACTTAATACTCATTTTTTGATAACCTTTGGGCCATCTTCCCTCTAACAGATTATGTATACTGAATACTGAATGTAGGAAGAATAAAGTAAAGTTTTGTTAACTGCTTTCTGCTCTTTAAAGGATATATTTTATTGTTTATCCTTTTAGTAAGGATAGCTTTTATTATTTTGAGAACTTAGTACTTCCCTTTTATTGTAGAGTTGTTGCAGAAAGCTTATTTATGTCTATCTAAATGTTATGTAATGGCCTTCATCCTCTTTTAATAGAAGAGGGCAGAGTATACAGGAAGGAAACTCAAGAAGTATGAAAATACTTCTTTAAAAAATACCAATTAAAGTGTTCCTAAAATAGGTTGATATTTTCCTCCATCCAATAAACAAAAATAAGCATTTAAATAAGACTTGTCTTCTAAGAGCAGTTAGCACAAAAATCCGTAAATTTGTGTATGTTTCACAAGGAAAATGGGCAAGGATTGGAGAAGCCACTTCATGGGAAAAATGCAGGTGGCCAATAAAATAAGACTGAAATATGGCAGTCTTTTTTTCTTTTATTTTAAATTGGTAATACAAAATGCTGATGAGAATAGAGTGCAACACGATTTAAGTCTACAGATAAGAGTCTAAATTCAAAGTAATTTGGCAATATATATCAAAAATGTTCATGTATTTTGACCTTAATTCTACTTGTAAGAATTTATCCCAGGGAAGTAATCAGATATTCAGTGAAAGATTTATCAGAATATTTACATTGGCATTATTTATAGTGGCAAAAATTAAAATGATGATTTGTTTGAATATGTTAATCTTTATATAGTTATTTTTAAATCTGGCATTAGCTGTATTGTCACACTTTGTGATTAATAGCCATTTAATCCTATTACTTAATTTCCCATATCTTAATGTTTATAATCAGAAACATTATATAAACATAATTTTAAAGCTAAATTAATTATTGGTCCCTCCATAAATTAATATTGGCAGCCATGGTAAAGCCCATACAACTGTTAAGGCCGTCAGGGAAAAGAGTGATTTTCTATCACTTTTTTTTTCTTAATATTTTGAACTTTATTATTATTATTTTCTTCTTCTTCTATCACTTGTTAAGTTCTTTCAGTGCTTCTCAGGCTTATTTTTAAATTATTTTTGTTTTAATAACCCAACTCAGATCTTAAGATGTGCCAAAGGGCAGATAAAAATTAAGTACAGAAACTCCTTCACTTACACTGTCTCCTCATGTCTGAGAAAATACTCTCATCTAGGACATACAGTGATTCTATAATTCTAAATTTTAAAAAACTGCTCTTGACTACATTGTATTGCATATATCATTCAGAAAACATATATTAGGCTCTCTTATCTCACATTTTCCTAAAACTTATTCATATCACTGATTCCCAGTTTTTAAAATGTGTGTATTTTCTTCACTTTAGCTAGCATATATGACCTCCTTTTATGTGGAAGGCCCTTGATTTAAAAACAGATAAGATCTTGATCCTTCTGTCAAGGATCCTATATTAAACTGTATTAAATATATTGGCAAACCACTCTGAGAGTAGGAAGGGAGAAGCAATGCTTTCCTTCAGAAAACTGAGAAAGAGCCTTCTAAGGAATGAAAGAGATTTCAAAATTTTAGTAGGATTTTAACAGTTGGAGCAAGGGATATTACTGACAGGAGCAGTCTACAAATGGAGGTGCATTTAAGGAACAAAATAATTTCCATATGAGCCATATTTACTGCAGAAGAGGGCACAGAGAGATTAATCTTGAAACATGTCTATTTTGAAAGAATAAACTTGAAGTTTGTTTTATCTATTCACATGTATCTCAGACAGCCGAAGAGAAGAACCATCCTTACTTTTGGTTCTAAAATGGGGAGGAGAACTAACGCCAGCAGGCAGGGTCCAGGCTGAAGAACTTGGAAGAGCTTTCAGGTGTATGTATCCTGGAGGTCAAGGTAATCTTGGAGTCACTTTATTTTGCTTCAATTCATATATTGCATTTTCAAATTCTTATTCTCTTTGACATTTTACTAAATATTTATAGAAATACATAGTGAGATAAAAATATGGCTTAAGTGATTTGAGGATTTATTTTCAGGAGATTATGCAGGATTTCCTGGTTGTGGTTTACTTAGATTACATAGTACCTACCGACATGACCTCAAAATATATGCCTCTGATGAAGGACGAGTCCAGATGACTGCAGCTGCTTTTGCAAAGGTATAAATGCTTTTTAGAATTTTAATTTAGTTACATTTTGAAAGATTTTTACAAAGGCAATATTTAAATTTTCCAAGTTTGGAACTTCCAGCTACAGTACTTAAATGGCATTCACAAACTATATTATTAATAAAATTTATTTATTGTAAATATCCTATATCTTATGAAATTCAGCAAGTATCAAAATAATAATACTTTCTATTATATTGTATATTAATTTTTTAAAAATCTGTGTTGGCTCTATTTAATATATTTTAGGGCCTCTTAGCACTAGAAGGGGAGCTTACACCCATTCTGGTTCAGATGGTAAAAAGTGCAAATATGAATGGTCTTTTGGATAGTGATAGCGACTCTTTGAGCAGTTGTCAGCAACGTGTGAAAGCAAGACTTCATGAAATACTTCAGAAAGACAGAGATTTTTCTTCCGAAGATTATGAAAAGGTGGGTCTTAGCAACTTTTTTACATTGTGAAATATTAAATATGCGTGAAAAAGGACATAAATATAAATGTAGTACTTACTGTACCATAAAGCAAACACTCATGTAATCACCACTCAGGTAAAGAAATAGAACACTGAAACAACCCTGATGACCCTTTTGTGCCTCTTCCAAATTGCAAACCCTTCCCTATCTCCTAGAATAACTACTCTAACTATTTATGTTGCTATTTTTTATAATCTTATAATATCCAGAATGTGAATTTGGATAATTATCCCTAAACGTAAAGTCTAAGTTTTGGCTGTTTTTATCCTTCATGTATTAGAATAATACAGGATGTTTTCTTTTATGGTTGCTTCTTTGGCACAATAATATGTTTATGGGATTCATCCACATTGTTAAATACTGCCATGGGTGATTTAATTTTCATTGCTATTTGGTATTCTATTTAAGAGTTTGATAAATTTTTTCTGCAAAAGACTAGATAGTAAATATTTTAGGCTTTGCAGGTCACAAATGGCCTCTGGTTTGTGTGTGTGTGTGTGTATTTTTTAATACTCTTTAAAAATATAAAAACCATTTGTAGTTCATGGCCTGTGCCACAGGCCATGTTAGACCTGGTGATCATAGTATGCTGACCTTTGTTATGCTTTCTACTATTTTTACCAGTTTCGGTCTATTATGATTATTGCTGCTATGATTATCCTTATATGCCTCCTGGTGAATATGAATATTCATTTCTGTTGTATATATTCTAGAAATGTAATTTTGACTCAAAATATCCTTAAGTTCAATATTAGATGTTGCCAAACTATTTTTCAAAGTAATTGAACAATTTATGCTCCTATCAAAAGTCTATGAGAGTTCTCATTGCTCCACATTGTCTCTATTCTTGGTATTTTCAGACTATTCAATTTTGACCAGTCTGTGGATGTATAGTGGTAACTCATTGTGGTTTTAATGTTTATTGACCATTTGGATCTCCTCTTTCATGGTATCATCTCTTGAAGTCCCTTGGCCATTTTTTTCCTACTACTTCTCTGTGTTTTTTATTTTTGATGGGTTGAAGTTCTTTATTCTGGCTATGAGTTCTTTGTTGTATGTGTTCTAAATACTGCCATCTACTTTGAGGCTTAAGGGTGTCTTTTGATAAGCAGAAGTACTTATTTTTCAGAAAGTCCAAGTTCAATTTTTTCCTTTATGGTCAGTGCATTTTTATGTCCTGGTTAAAAAAAATCTTTTTCTAACCAAAGGACATAGATATTCTCCTATATGATCTTCTAAAAGCTTTATTGTTTTGCCTTTCACATTTGTCTGCAGTCTAGCTAGAATTGATTTTGTGTGTGCTGTGAAATAAGGATGTCAATATTGATTTTCCCCTCTACCATATATATATATATATATATATCCAATTGTCCCAGCACCACATGCTGAAAAGACTATCCTTTCCCTGCTACTCTACAGTCCCATCTTTATCATATATATGCGGTCTGTTTCTGGACTTCATATTCTAATTGTTGTTCTGTTTGTTGATCCTTATGTCATGAATAAGATCTCCCAACTCCCGGGGAGCAGATGTAGATCAAGTGGTTGAACGCCTGCTTCCCATGTAGGAGGTCTGGAGTTTGATCCCTAGTACCGCGTAAAAACAAAAACAAACAAATGAGAAAAAAACAACTGTCATTGAAGAGTGGATGTAGCTCAGTGGTTGAGCGCCTGCTTTCCATGTACAATGTCCTGGGTTCAATCCCTAGTATCTCTTAAAAAAAAAAAAAATCTCCCAACTTCCACATAGTTCATTCTTCAAGTGTTTCTTGGCTTTTCTTGTATTTCTATGTACATTTTATTTAGCTGGTCAAAAATCCTGTGGAGTTTTTAATTTAGATTGCATTAAATTTATAGATCAGTTTGTAAGAATTTACATCTTTTTGTCTAGTCTTTCAATCTGTGGACATGGTATAGTTCATCATTCTTTTAAATATTTTTTAATATCTCAGTGTTTTATAATTTTCTTCATAGAGATCTTCCATCTTTGTTAAATATAGGCTGAAGTAATTGGTATATTTAATGCAAATGTAAATGCTGCCTTTTTAAAAATTTGTTCTCTGCTTGTTGCTGCTATATAAAAAATAATTTTTTTTTTTACCCGGAGGTCCCGGGATCGAACCCAGGTCCCTCCATATGGCAGATGGACGCCCAACCATTTGAGCCACATCCGCCCCCAAAATAATTTGTTTTTAATGTTGACTTTATGTGCATCTATCTTGTTGAACTCATTTATTCTAATAAGTTATCTGTAGATTTTTTTTTTTTTTGGACATTTAAAAAAAAAAAAAGCATAGTTTTTCTTTTCCAGTCCTTATTTTAAATTCTTTTTCTTTTCCTGCCTTCAATAGCTAGGATCATCAAAAGAATATTAACTAAAAATGGCATTTTCCTTGTCCTTGTTCTCAAAGGGAAAGTTATTAACACTTCACTGTTAAGTATATTATTGTCTGCAGATTTTTTTTATAGTTACCCTTCTTCAAAATAAAGAAATTGCATTCTATTCTTATTTTGCCAAGAATTTTTGTCATGAAGTTAGGAAATTTTATCATCATTTCTTTGTATCTATGCAATGTGTGATTTTTGAATGTGAAATCAACCCTGGTTCCTAGAATAAACTCAACTTGTTTTTATGTATTATCTTTTCTGTATCTCATTGGTTGGCATTTGCTAATACTTTTGGTTATGTTTTGCTAATACTTTTGGTGATGTTTTGCATCTATGTTCAGGAGTCATACTGGCTTGTACTTTTCTATTCTTGTTTAGTATTTGTCCACTTTTGGTATCAGGATTATGCTAGTTTCAGATTTATTTGGGAGTGTTTTCCTATGTTTGAGGAAGAGTTTGTATAGAAATGTTTCATTTAATGTTTGGTAAAATTTGCTGGTAAACCCATGTAGTTTTGGCATTTTCTTTTAGGGAAGTGTGCAATTATAGATGCTCAAGTAGTTTATTACTTTTCAGTTTTATATACCTCCTTGTATCAATGTTAAGTTATATTTTTCTAGAAATTTGTTTATAATATCTTTTTTTTTTTTTAAAGGAGGTACCAGGTATTGAACCCAGAACCTCGTACATGGGAAGCAGGTGCTCAACCACTGAGCTATATCTGCTCCCCAATGAGAGTTAGTTTTTTCATTTGTTTGTTTTGTTTTGTTTTTAGGAGATACCAGGGATTGAACCCACGACCTCATATATGGGAAGCAGGCACTCAGCAACTTGAGCTACATCCACTCCCATATAATAACTTCTTAAGATCTTTTTAATATCTTCAGAATCTGCTGAGATGTCCCTTTTTGTTTCATAATATTGTATCTTTTATTCTTGATCAGTTGCATCATGGATTGATCAGTTTTATTATTTTTATTAGTTCTTTGAAAGAACTGACTTTAGATGTGTTGATTCTCTGACTTATGTACTTGTTTTCCATTTAGTTAATTATTTTATTTCTTCTACTTATATAGTTTATTTTGTTCTTTTTCTAAATATTAAAAACTAATAACTCTAGATGGATGCTTATTAACTCACTAACGGTCAGTCTTTCATAAAATATGCATTCTGGACCCTAAATTTCCCTTTCTGCTCTGTTTTGACTGTATTCACAATTTTTTTTTTTTTTAAAGAAGGTACCAGGGATTGAACCCAGGACCTCATCTATGGGAAGAAGGCACTCAACTACTGAGCCACATCTGCTCCCCCACAGATTTTGATATATATTATTTTCTTTATATAATTTGGTTCATTTTCTAATTTCTTCTTAGATACCTGGGTTATTTAGATGTGTATTTTTAAAATGTCCATACCTATCATATTTTTTTAAACTATACTTTTAGAGAAGCTTCAGATTTACATTTACAGAAAAGTTACACTGAAAGCATAGGGAATTGCCATGTACCCTCCTAACATCCCCCCTCCCCTACCCACCACATAGTTACTACTAATATCTTAGATTAGTATGGCACATTGTTACAATTGATGAACTAATATTGATGCATTGCTCCTAACCAAAGTTGGTAATTTACATTATGGTTTATACTTTGTCCTGTACGGTTCCATAGACCTTGACAAATGTGTAATGTCATGCATCATCATTGAAGAATTATACAAAAGAATCTCACCACTGTAAATATGACCTATTCCACCCATTCATCCCCCCCCCCCCTTCTGAACCCCTGGCAACCACTATTTTTATATCAATGTTACAAGTTCTTCTGCAATGCAAGATACCATCCATGATAACAACTAATCTACTTTGGTCCATGGCCACACACCGCCCTCCATAATTGTTCATTCCCTAATCCGGAGGCACCCAGGACAATGTCCACTCTGACATTCCCAGGATAAGTGGGGACCCAGATACCATGGGGCAGATGGAAAGAATTATCCTGTCCACAGCTGCAAACACTCCCTATTTTTTAGAATGGGAACTGTCTATCATCATCGTTTTGTTGGTTGTCCAAGGAAAGCCCGAAAAACTGGAGAATAGAAATTGTCTGTTCCTCTGCTGGGTTTCAGGACTCAGCCGGTATTTGAACAGTCCAAAGGCTCTATGAAATATACTTAACCAGGTAAATTGAAAACTGTAGGTTCAAATAAAAGTAGAAGAATCATGATTAGAGGAATTATAAATGAGTATAACTGTTATACTGGGGAAATAGATTATCATATATTCCCAGATAGGGCCCACTGAAGGGTTGTTGATGCTGTGTGCCTTGCCTCTGTTGTTCAGATGTCCCAAAAGCCCTCAGGAGCACTCTTATTTGAGGTTTTTTTTTACTGTGGCAGTTAGTGAAATCTGTCTGATACCTGTATAAGCATAACCTTTAGAATGACCTCCCTTCTCACTTTGAAATTTCTTAGCCGTAAAAACTTTTTTTAATTCACTGTTTTTCCCTTTTGGTCAAGGTCTTTTTCCAAAGGCATCTCTGATTAATGCTTAGTAATAATCCCTCTGTGCCATGGAGGTTTATCCCCAGGAGTCATACCCCATGTCCAGGTGAAAGGTAGTGCATTTATTTACATAGTTTGGCTTAGAGAGAGGCTATACTTGAGTAACAAGGAGGCTTTCAGGAGGTAACTCTTAGGCATTAATTATAATTAGGCAAAGTTTCATTTTTATAGGAATAAGGTCCATATGTACAAGCATTAAGATCAAGGACTTGGTTCGGAGATCTTTGCCATTTTATTTGAGAAAGTAGCAGGGCTTCAGCAGGATAGAAGTTTCATATTTTGTTTGCTGTTCAATGGGCCTCTATCGATTGAGAAAATATAACTATAACAACAACAACACATTCATGCCCCATAGTGGTATGTTTTAGATGCATTTTTTCCTGTATATCACCCCACTGTCAACACCCTATACTAGTCATATACCTTTGTTACAGATCCTGAAAGAACATTTTGTATATTTGTGTTCTTAACTACAATCTTTGGCTACCCCAGAATTCACTGACTTATACAGTCACCCATTTTATCCTCTAGCTTTCCTTCTAACCATATTTCTTCTTTGGAAAGTGTTCACGTCTCTTGCCCATTTTTTAAATGGGATGTCTTTTTATAATTGAGTTGTAGGATTTCTTTATATATGCTTCATATTAGACCATTATCGGATATGTGGTTTCCAAATATTTTCTCCCATTGAGAAGGCTGCCTTTTCACTTTCTTAGATGCATTTTTTTCCTATGTATCACCCCACTGTCAACAAACCATTTTGAAAAACAAATGTTTTTAACTTTGGGGGAGGTCCCATTTATCTATTTTTTTTCTTTCGTTGCTTGCACTTGGGGTGTAAAATTCATGAAACCATTGCCTACCACAAGGTCCCATAGATGCTTCCCTACATTATCTTCTAGGAGTTTTATTCTCCTGGCTCTTATATTTAAGTCTTTGATCCATCTTGAGTTATTTTTTGTATAGGATGTGAGATAGAAATCCTTTTTCATTCTTTTGGATATGGATATCCAGTTTTCCCAGAACCATTTGTTAAAGAAACTATACTCCTCTGTCCCGCCTGAAAGCCCTGGACCCTGGTAACCACTCCCTGCCTGAAACCTCCAGACCCACTGCCCCATGGACCCAGGACCACTGCCTCGCCTGGGACTCCCAGACCCCTACCCTGAGGACCTGGATACCCTTACCCTGCCCAGGACTCCTAGACCCTATCGTTCCTGGACCCCTTTACTCCAGCCGTAGACCCTGGGTCCCACCACCCTTCTTCCAATCCGTCCACCCATGGACCCTCCTTGGCCCACTCCTCCCAAGACCCCCATCTGAGACCCCCACAATGCCCTCTACCCCTGGCCTATGACCATACTCAATACTTCTGTGCATACCATCCTGGTCTAAGCCACCCCCTCCAGAGAATCCTGGGATCCATGACCTCACATCCTTACCAGAGCCCCCATAACTCAGTGACTCCTCCTTGGCCTGAATGACCCTTGCCCCACAACTCCATC